>LGRX02022755.1:0-11097 GCA_001247695.2 Cymbomonas tetramitiformis | reverse complement strand
GGCAGGGGGCAGCGCACCTGAAGCGTCGTCGGCCCGGAGGAGGCAGGGGGCAGCGCACCTGAAGCGTCGTCGGCCCGGAGGAGGCAGGGGGCAGCGCACCTGAAGCGTCGTCGGCCCGGAGGAGGCAGGGGGCAGCGCACCTGAAGCGTCGTCGGCCCGGAGGAGGCAGGGGGCAGCGCACCTGAAGCGTCGTCGGCCCGGAGGAGGCAGGGGGCAGCGCACCTGAAGCGTCGTCGGCCCGGAGTGAATGGATTCTAGGAAGGTCCCCTTGACTTTGGCATGGTTCCCGGCCGCCATTACGGTATCCACGTGGAGTTGCCCGTCGTTGAGGAAGGACATGACGGCACCGTTGGTCTCGGCAAGATTGCGCACGAACGTGCACCGCTGCACCGAGAGCTCCACGTTGATGTAGCTCCACAGCGCGCCCCCAAAGTCCGCCGTGTTGGCCTCGAAGAGGCTGCCCTCCACGAGCAGGTGGGAACCAAAGTAGGCAGAGATGGCCCCTCCGCCACCATTCCTGGATGCAACCTCCCGGTTGAGGGCTCGATTTGCCAAGAAACTGCAGTTGACCACGCGCACATGTGTGGTGTTCTGACCGAAGAATAAGCCGATGCCGCCGCCGTCCGCTGCCACCGAATATCAAGAAGACGCTCAGTCGGACCACAGCGGGGAAACGCCGCGTACCTCTCACAAGGCCTCAGAGGGTCTGCGTCGCGCCACGCAAGTCCCCTTTCTCCCAGAACGAGGTGTGGCTCCAAAATGGAATTCACATTCCAGAGCACGTTCGGCAAGGAAGGAGGATGAGCTATGGTTTTGGCGTGCGACACAGAGCGCCGAACAAGAGTAAGCATTCGAGTGCCGAGGACAGAGGAAGAACGAGCGGGTGAGTGCTAACAGGCTGTCATGTCACACTTCCCATGTCGCACTATCCGTCTCCTGTGTGGGAAGCCAACACCGCTTCCCAGGACACAACAATGCAGGTGATTCTCTGCAAAGCCCTGGAGAGCAGCAAGCCTCAGAGGAGAAAGACTCTGAAGCTACGCGTGTCTCGCAAGTCAGGCAGACAAGTGTCACCTCGTTGGCAGCTCGCCACCGGAAGAGGTCAGTACAAGATTCATTTCCATTGGTGTCATCTCTCAAGTCTTTGCCGTGTACACACTCTGGCTTGTGTACAAATACCCTCGCTCCTTGCATAATGTCATCATAAGGCAAATGTCCCCCTTATGCATCCCTCCACTACAGCAATTGTGAGCTACCAAGCTGCCTGGTGCAACTCACGCATATCCAGTTTCGCCTGCGGCATTGCCTGGGGCCGCTCCCGAGGACCCAACGCACCTTCTGCGAAGTTGCTGTGGAAGGCCACCTCCTGCAGGAGAATCACAAACTGTGGAGAAGACCCGCCAACCGTTGGGCCCTCGTTCGTATTGGGCAACGCGTCCCCCCGGAAACTCGCCCCTGAGGAGGAAAGGCCCAAGACGGCCGGGGACAAATACCCCAGGCCGCCGGCATACGAGCTCGGGGCAGCATTCTCCTGCAGGAGACAGCGGGTGAGCTGCACCACGCTCAGTATTTCTCCGGAGGCGCTGTTGGAGCTGCTCTCCTCGATTGAGCCTAGCATTCCCAGCCCACCCCCACCGAGCCCGAGCGCAACGTTACGGCGAATTGCAGTCTCAGTCATCGTCACGTTAACGACGCCTCCATCGGGGATCGCCAACAAACCCCCGCCGGAGATCTGCGCGACGTTGTCTTCCAAGGTGCAGCCATCAAGCACGCACACGCTGCCGCGGCACGCCACAGCGCCACCGAAGCTGCCGCTGTTGTTCACCAGCCTCGTCCTGCGCAGGTGGGGGCCGGGGGGGAAGTTTCAGTTGTAGCGACGCCGATGCTCGATTCGACGCCGCACGGCTCGTCGCGCAGCCGGCTCACTTTCGGGGGTGCTCACGCTCAACCAGGGGGCGCAAGTTGCTGCCACGTGTATGGAGCGGTGTGGCCGGCGACTAACTGGTCGGGGATACCCGGGAGTATTTCCGACTGCTGGCCGGCTTGAAGGCCTTCAGCGCTTGTGAAGGCGTGACACCGAAGACGGCCACGTAAACCTACGCTTGCATACGCGCGGGCCGAGGACACAAGTGTCCGTAAACCGGCGCGGCGAGCATAGGGCGCGACATCTCCGATACCTATGCGTTCGGGAAGCCACCTGGTCATCAATATGGTGGAGTCAATCGCGGCTACTGCGCCACCTCCCCCTGTTGCGGTGCAGTGTCTCATGGCGCAGTCGATCGCGGCCAGAATGGAATCGGTTTGAACCAGCACCGCCCCGCCACGTGCACTCTCGCTGGTCAAGCTGGCGCCAGTGGCATTGCCGTTGGCAAGAGTCAGGTTGCACAGGGACAACTGCCCACCGCGCTCCACCTCAAAGATCCGAAAGAGCCCATTGGCATCGATCCCGCAGGTGTTTGGACACTCCCCCAGGATCTCGAGCTGGTGCTGCACGGGCGCGAGCTCCGTCTCCGGAGTGAGGCGCACATCCGCTTGGAGGATAATTTTTGTTACGGAGCTTTTCTCGACGGCGTCGTGCAGCTGCGTGTGGCTCGACACGTTGTGAGAGATAGTCACGGTGGTTCCACCACTAGATGCAGCTGCTTGACGAGGGGCCTCCCCTACTTGTGCTTTGGCGACCCACGTGCGAACATTGCCTGTGGCAACCGGAATGTACTCTGTCGTGTTGCTCGGTGCGTCAACCAACTTCCACACCGCCGCGAACTCGGCCGACGAAATAAAATTATCACGATCGACATCCCAGAAGGCGAAGTGGCGCAGATTCTGCGGAAAAACTTCGCCGCTGGTAATGCTCACGAGAGCACACAGCCACAAGTGCCAGAGTAAGCAGCGCATCCCTGAGCGCTCTGTAGGCATTTTAAAGCAGGTCGCAGCTCACCCGCAGAGCACTCGTCACGGTCTACCGACAACAGCCGAAACTACACCGTCTCATGAGTCCCAAACGCGTTGAAAAGAAAGGCGAAACCCGTCTAAGGTATTCTCGAGCGAAACAGTACACAGTTGCGTGGAGCCTGTGGCCAAACTTTTCGGGGAGCGATAGTCGGCGTGCACTACTGCATATGTCTTACAACCGCACTTTTTCAGGACACCATCTTGTTGTTTAAAATCTTGAGCACATGCCGCAACGCAAGCCTTTTTGCAAATAGCAGATATCAAATACCCAGGGTAATGTCCAACGTGGAAGATTTCATCGCTCTTTCTTCTCTCTACCGGACGTACCAACGCGAGATATGTATCCCATACGTCAGCGCCTCACTCAGCTCGAGTCACACACATTCGACAGTATTGATTATTTTACGGGTGTACTTGAAGTATGATCATATTTTATTAGCGTTCACGACAACCGACGATAGAGCCTTCGCTCTAACGTTACTACACGTAACTGTACAGTGTGTACATGCTAACTTTGGCTATCCGATTTGAGATTATGACAGCCCTGTCATCGGGGGTATGTGGGGGTGTCTAGGGGTCTCAAAAATCAAGATTTGCCGATTTAATCGACGCTGGGGGGTCCCCTACGTTGACCCCCAAAATTTCAGTAGGTTTCAGGGTTTAGGATTTAGGTTTCAAGGGATTACGTCAGAATTACGTCAGAAAGTGGAGTCAACGGCAATTTCGTTCAAAATGCGTCGTGATTTCTAAAGAAAAGGATACGCGGACAGGGATACAGAATACACGACTTTTTCAAAACTTATTTTGAAATCACTCGGCATCAAAACTTGCTAGTAAATATGATGCCGAGCCTATATGAGAAAAGTTTATAAATGAAGGTGTATCCTGTATACCTGTATACTTTTTCACCTTAAAAAAGACATATGAAACTTTATAATGTGATTTTTTCTATAAGCTAGGCAATTCACTAGTTTTCAAAAAGAATTCTCTCAATCGAGATAATACGCATCTCATATTTTCCAGAAAGGGATACACGGATACGATATACACGTGATTTTTGAAACTATTTTCAAAATGGCTCGCTATCAAAACTTCCTAGTAAAATATGATGCCGAGCCTATATATGAAAGATTTATAAATGAATCTGTATCCTGTATACCTGTATACTTTTTTTATCGCCTACGAGAAAATTATCAAACTAATTGCGGATTTTATGATATTTGCATAAGTTAACATAACTAAATCACATTTGGTTTGCTCATTTACCGTTATTCACCTTCAGTTTGTAGAACTTAAAGAAATTTTTGTAGTACTTAAAGAAATTTCAAAAATGCGTTGTCTCTGCTAAAACTATGTCACATTAGAAATATTGTTGACATTTTCGATATATTGCGCCTATGCTAACAAACGATATACCCAAAATGTTCGTATATTAAAGACCTATTTGTACATCACTTTTCATCCGGAAAGGATAAGTATTCTAGATTTTCGGGGAAATGCATTGTCTCTGCCAAAACTATGTCACATTAGAAATATTGTTGACATTTTCGATATATTGCACCTATGCTAACAAACGATATACCAAAATGTTCGTATATTAAAGACCTATTTGTACATCACTTTTCATCCGGAAAGGATAAGTATTCTAGATTTTCGGGGAAATGCATTGTCTCTGCTAAAACTATGTCACATTAGAAATATTGTTGACATTTTCGATATATTGCACCTATGCTAACAAACGATATACCAAAATGTTCGTATATTAAAGGGCTCTTACCGCTTTTTTTTCAGCCAAAACGGTCAAGTATTTCAAAAGTTACTGTATGCACCGATGAATATAACATATCATTTTCGGTTATTTGATAGACGAAATAAATGCTATTCAGCTGTGATGATATATTGCACCTATGCTAACAACGATATACCAAAATTTTCGTATATTAAAGACCTATTTGTACATCAGTTTTCAGCCCGAAAGGCAAGGCAAATATCAAACACAATCCCGGAATGAGACAGGTCTCCAAAGACATGCAGAATATACCGCTCTGCGGTAAATTGGGAGAACGTCAGAACAAATCTAAGAGCAAGGTTATCCAAAATCCAGGTGAGTTCTACAATACCATTAGCAATAAAAGGTATGATTGTAAGTATGAGTTCGTTGGGAGCGAGGACACCGAAATGGTCTTGATCAACTTCGCTGAAAATTCAGAAGTATTTTCAGACACCAGATTTTCGAACCAACGAAGTACTCGCTGCATTCATAACCAGTTACGGTAGATTAAAGTTGTATCAGTTGATAGAGGCAGCGGGCTTCTCCAACGTGCTTTACTTTGATTGCGACTCAATCATATATATCGAAACCCCCGAGAACTATCATATATATCATGGCAATGCATATCGACAGCCATGGTTGGGTTTCCTGAAATGTGAATTGCAGCACTTAGAAAGGGACCATGGTAAGTGTATCGAGTTCTTGGCGACAGGGCCAAAGTCATACAGTCTGAAGTTTGCTGATGGTTACACCATGACAAACATTAAGGGATTCTCCTTGAGCGTAGACAACCTGCAACATATTAATCACGATGTTATGAAAGACATGGTCATCAACCGCAAACTACACACACCAGTCAAGATGAGCAACACGGTTATCAGGCATCCTTGTAAACATGAAGGTGTACGGTCTTTGAGTATGGAAACACGGGCGGAACCGAAAACATTTAATTTTGTATACGATAAGGGGAATATCAATTGGGAAACTTGGGAAGTCGTTCCCTGGTCAAAAAAGCAGGGTAATTATACAATCTGCCGAAAAATGTAAACTGTGTGCAAAAATCTATGATGCGAATCACGGCAAAATCAAAAAAAGAGTGTGAACAAAATCATAAATTCACTACTTAGGTAAAGTTCATAAATATGAAAAGTGCAACAATGGAAAAACGTGTGAAATGGTTACGATTCCGCAAATCTTATAGATAATGTCAAAAAGTAACAATTTCACACGCTTTTATATATCTCGAAATACACAAAAACAAACGGCGAGCGAGCTTCCTCAAATCATGCATTAAGTTCGTGTGTGCAACGGGCGGGGTCATCGAAGGTCGTCACAAGACCACAAGTCCTGGAAATTCGAAAACGTGTAGATTTGTTACAATTTAATAATTCTAATAGATAAGTTCGAAAAGTAACATTTTCACACGCTTTTTGCTATCAAGGACAAACCCGCACGATACACATTTGATACCTATCAGATTTGCGGAGAATTAAGAACGTGTAGATTTAATACGATTTCAGATTACATAAAGATGATGTCAAAAAGTAACACATTTACACGCTTTTTCATTTTCGTCACATTTTTTAACCAAAAAGGGCAAACGGGCAAAATAAGCTATCAGATTCATGCAAATCGAAAACGTGTGGATTAGTTACGATTCCAGATTACATATAGATAATAATAATAATGATAAACGTGTGGATTAGTTACGATTCCAGATTACATATAGATAATAATAATAATGATAAACGTGTGGATTTGTTACGTTTTGATATTATTATTTTATTATATAAAATAATAATGAATAAAATAAATCGTATAACGTAGGAGGAACGTATATCGTAGGTAAAAATTAGTTGGAAAAAAATGAAAGGACGACGACCGCTGATGGCACGGTCGCGGTCGGGGCTGCCCTTGTAAACCCAGGCAAGCCCGCCTGGTTTGACGAGGCTCAAGCGACACAAAGGCCTTTAAGACGAGGTCCGCAGCGAGCAACCGGATCCATTTATGTCCTTCGTGGACACGCTGCTCTTATGGGAGCAGCAACGCGCGACGACGAGGCGCAGGCGCAGGCGGTCATGCCTCGCGTGTGTACACGGGTATTGCAGGATTGAGAATCAAAATGACGTGTCACTGAGACACGTCATTACCTATATATGATATATTGACCCGTCCGCTATTATTTATGAATATAATACAATTACACATATGCACCTTCAGTGCGTGTTAAATATTTTTATTTTTCGTATACCTGAAACCCAACGTATATCAAAACGTAACAAATCCACACGCGTTTCATTTTCGTCGCATTTTCAATAAAAGCGGCAAACACGCAGAAGTTTTTATTTCTAAGCGGACATCTGTATGACACATACATTCCCACGCAAATCCACAGTAAGGACCAACGCAGAATAACAGTAGGTGACCAGTGGTGCGTGCCGGAGATGACCAGGTGTGCTCGCTACATAAGAGGCGTCCACAAATACTGGGAAATACCGGGAAATATCAAGAGGAGTACAGAGGATGCTGGTGAATATAGAGGTGATGCCCCCTGGACATGCCTCTTATGTAGTGCGCTTTAGACGCATGCGGCCAGTAGCAAAAAACCCGCCGGCATGCGTACGATTCGAAGAACTTACACGTACCGCTTTTGCCCGGCCGCCGTAGATCCGTTAACACGGTCAGGGGAACAAACACAATCCTAAGCGAATGAGAATACTGAGTGAACAACTGTAGATATAATGTTGACGAGAACGCATGAGCAACAAAAAACAAAAAAAATACATTTAACTGACAATGCCAAAAATCCCCAAAAGAAATGTCGGAAGTAATGAACGCAGTGAAGTACTAATAGCGCCGCCCAAATCACCTGCTGCTGCTGCTGCTGCGAGATGTTTGAGAAAATGAAGGTGTATACCGCGAGGCTTGCTGTTCAAACTTGCGTTTGGAAGTGATCGTCGAGTGAGCGCACGCTACCTATATCAGCCAATCATATGCCAACGCAACGCAACGGCGCAGCACCACCCCGGTCCCCGGACCCGCAAATCGGGATCTGTCGAATCGCGATTCTTTTTCCTCGCTCGACTGCAACACAAAAAAATGCTCCTCGTCACGTGACACGACTGCAATTATTACATGCCACACAGACTAGAAGTCATCACTTGCCGTAATTACTGGTAAGAAAATAAATTCTGTTATCAAGTATTCATTCCAAAAACGGGCATAAAGCTCACACAACTTATTTTTTTTGCAAATTTCGTTTTCGCACAAATTTAAGTTACATCAAACTCAATGCATCCATATCATATAATTCACTTTCCCAAAACATTTTTTGTAAATATCCCCAAAACGAATTTTGGTGTGCAATGCAACAAGTTTGTTATCACTCTTATACATGTATTTCAACCGAAATACTCATGCAGAAGCAAATCCGATACAACGGAAATAACGAACCACGTTTGATGTGTCAAGGCTGCAATGTCCACTACACATTGCGATATTAAATGCACGTGCACACGTAAGGTTCAAGATGACTTGATTGGCATGCACAATTGTATTTATCCAAAAAGAAAAAAGAGTGCAAACGCACAAAGTGTTTCAAAATATAAATTTGCAAAGGTAATGCATACGAATGCTGGGCTGTATGTGCTCGATGCACACACTCTAAGCAAACCTAAGATTTCTTCCGGGGAAAAACAATATACTCTCACTTGTGATCAGTTCAGGCCTATTCCAACCGAATCACTTCGTTGTAAACATATCACTATCATCTCGATGCTCATTATCAACACGGTTACTTTGCTCGTCACTTATTTCATGCACATTCTCGATCTCCGATTTGTTTGTCTGGGTACAGTGGACTTCGGATGCTGATTTTTGTGGAAGGGGTCCTGTCGCCCACGATGATCCTGCTGCACCGATGCCGACCATATTTTTAAAATTACAAACACAGCAAGGACCACACCGTGCATGTGAGTGGATGGGGGCATGCGAGTTGTGGTGGGCACACCGAAAGCACCTGATGATGCCGAAGCTGGGTTTCTAGCGAAGGGCTTCGGTGCTGGAAGGTCACTGAATAAACCGTGAGAAGAATTGCCTCCATTGCTTGGTTCGGGGAGCTCCGCATATAGCTTAGCATACGGGTCTGTAGTAACCAAAATACCATTCGACCTCGCATCAGAACTTGATGACTGGTCATCAATGAGAAGTGCGAGGACCAAACCAAGTATGAAAAGCACGTGCGATGCCAATGCTAATGACATGGAGATATCAAGTGCACTTTCCACCACAAGAAACCATGCGTGATAAAATCCGACCTGAAATACTGTCAGTCTGGGCTCTGAAGGCGTCATTTCCCTTTGGTGTCTTTTGCGATGGAGTCACTTCCCGTGGGGTTGCCGCAGTTGCTGAGGGTGACGTCAGAAGTTCCTCCGAGCTGCCGTCCATGCTCGCTGTCGGAATATCAGAACTGCAATCCCACAATGCACCACTCAATCACAAATCAAAACTGCAAGCCCCGCGACACCCCGTCCTGAGCAGAAACCCCTGTAATGGCCGGCAATAAAGATCAAGTGACCCAGGTGTTCGGAACGCACAAAAAAATCCAGGCGCCCTCGTGTTGGACACCCGCTGGAAATCCCGGCTCTACAGTAAGCACACGTGCGTGCCTAAGTGCAATGCGCCGCCTTCAACGCATCTATGACCGGACTTTTTCTGAATACAATATGCCCCCTTCACCGCATCCGCCTCAGTGCTCTATGCAACCTCCAACGCATATGGCTCAGTGCCCTTCGCCCGTTTCATTGCATTTGCCCGAGCGCTCTGCGCCCCCTGAAACCCATTCTGGCCCCTTTTACCGCATCCCTCCGAGTGCGCTTTGCCTTCTTCATCACACCCGCCCGAGCGCCTCTGCGCGCCGTACCACATTCGCGACTCGAACTGAGCGAGCCAGTCAAAATAAGGCCGCGGTGATGGCAGTGCCAAGAACCGCACAGCAGGTTACTAAATCCATTCAACGCACAGCAGTGTCCCTCGACAGTGGGGCGCCAGAAGGATGCCCCGCGTGCCCATGAGGCTGATCGCCACCTGGACGAGGCCAAGCAGCGCAACGCAGCACGAGTGCGCCGGGCTTCGGCTCTTGCGCAGCTTGAAATTGAAGCAAAGCGAAGCACGCACCCGTACCTATATGTGAGTTTATATCCTTCTGCCGACGTGTTTTACAACTGCTACCCTCGCCAGCAGACTGCTCCGGAAATTCGATTTGGCCGCACGATGCCCCATGCACTACTCAGCATGCGAGCTCCGTTGTGTGGCTCGTCATCCTTTGGCACCGCGTAGCCACAGACAATTGGCTGCACTGTGTGTACCCGCGCGGGGATCAAAGGATTCAGCACACACTCCAGGGCGCTTCTCCGGATCCCCCGGAGCTTCGTGGCGATTGAGACCCTCTGCGCCCCACGATGAGCCACCCAGCCGCTGTGTCTGCGGCTGCCCCGCCTGTCCCCTGAGACAGCTAGCATTTGCCCTTCGAGCTGCCAGAGCCACGCCCCAACTGCCTAGTCTTCATCGCGCATCGTCACGCTCAAGAGCCCTCTCCAACATCCACCTGCCTATCCACGCCTTGACGAGCGTGCGGTTGTGACTCTCCCGAGGGCGTACTGAGGATGGTGACGTGCGGCCGCGCCTCCAGAACCTTAGCAAATGCTGGCCGACTGCGTCGGCAACTCCGTAACCCCGGCACTCGCCCGATTGTGCCTCAGGCTCCTCGCGCTGACCGCTCCGTTGGCAGGAGAGGTGAGCACGTCCTGTGCACTGGGCCTGCGCTGTGCCTGCCATGGTGCGCTACCTGCACCCAGGGTCCTCTCCACACTATAGATGCGCGGTCCAAGCCCTATCGAGCGCGAATCATTCACTGGCTGGCTGTCACTTCCTGACAACTCTTCCTTTGTGTTAGCACCAGCGAGGTGAGATGCCACATGCTTCCAACAGACCAGATGTGAGTCGCCATAAGTGTCGGGACTGACTCCCAGGTTCTGATGGGACCAGCGTGTACCAAAAACTGCCACAAGCATCCCATCGTAAGTTTGCCCACTAGCTTTTCTGAGAGCCAGAATTTCACAAGCGCATTACTGCTGGCGCCTTCTGTTGCTAGCCAGCTCAAGGGAGCATACCCTGAGGATGGAGCTGCCGTGGGAGCCTGACTGCTTGTAGGTGGCTTGATGATCACGGTGGTCGAGACCAGGTTCTCAAATTGACCCTGCTCTTACAGCTCCCGCCTCAAACCCGACTCAAGTCATGTCCGAGCACGTTCTCCGGCACGCGCTTGGGGCTACAGGAGGCCATCATGGCATGAGCTTGGGGCTACAGGAGGCCAT
>LGRX02022753.1:0-11051 GCA_001247695.2 Cymbomonas tetramitiformis | reverse complement strand
CAATGCACCATCCAACGGATACCATTCACTGTGTACCATTCATTGAGGTGTGTGGCTGGATGCGCTGTTCAATGCACCATCCAACCGATACCATTTAGTGCGCCGGCCAAATCGAACCCGGCGAGAAATCGAGAGAGGAGCATGTGGGCACCTGTGAAATTGCTGTGTGAGTTGATGGAAGCCACGGTGTCACGCAGCCGCTGTAGAATCTGGATCTCTGAGTTGGAGTTAGCGCGCACGCGGAAGAGGGGGGGCAGCCACTTCACCAACTTCGCCATGATGGGGTGCTTCGCCAAGGCGGTCCAGGCAGTGCCGAAAGTGCGCAACAAGCGCACATGACGGAGCGGTCGGGCCTTCTGCGCGATTCTCAAATACGCTGACCGCATGAACTTCCTGTAATAGTCCACGCACGCCTGCTTGTACGCCACGCCCCAACCCCCCCGGACCCAAGAGCCCCTTGGTGCGGCCGAGCGCCCTCACGCCAAGAGCCCCTTGGTGCGGCCGAGCGCCCTCACGCCAAGAGCCCCTTGGTGCGGCGCAGCGCCCTCACACCAAGAGCCCCTTGGTGCGGCCCAGCGCCCTCACGCCAAGAGCCCCTTGGTGCGGCCCAGCGCCCTCACGCCAAGAGCCCCTTGGTGCGGCCCAGCGCCCTCACGCCAAGAGCCCCTTGGTGCGGCCCAGCGCCCTCACGCCAAGAGCCCCTTGGTGCGGCCCAGCGCCCTCACGCCAAGAGCCCCTTGGTGCGGCCCAGCGCCCTCACGCCAAGTGCTCGCTACATTAAAACTTGCTGCAGCCTGCCTGGCATTTAGGGCGCGCATCGTGTGAGGCCCGGAGCCTGGAAGAGAGGTCGCCTAAAGGGAGCAGGAGGGTAGGGATGAGGGCGCGCACCATGGCTGTGAAGAGGAGGGCGGGCATGTTTAGCAAGAGGATCACCGGGAGACGGCACTTGTCAAACCCTGATATGCAACCCCCCCTCCGCTCCCCCCCCGATTTCAGTGCGTCGGCTTCATGCAGCAGCAAGTGTGATTTAAAAAAGCGAGCTGAGACTTCTGGAGTTCATCGCAACAGGACCTCGCGTGCCAATCATTTCGCTTCTAGCACGATGATGCGCGGATCTTCAGTTCACGGGTTCTCACTGCACAGGCTGTCACTGGGAACAGTGTCATCTGAACTTTCACCCGACTGTCTGATCCGATGATCTGCATGCTTACTGCTAAGTCCAATCCTTTGGCCACCATCTACTCTCAAATTGCGATTTTTCAAGCAGTATATATCACCCTTGTAGGAAAACTGTAGACTCTGAGACAGTGTTAAAGACAGAGAGCTCAAAAGTACAAATTCAATGACAGTATGACTGTATGACAGTATGACTGTATGACAGTATGACAGAGTACAGTACTATGTGTAAAGGTGAACAGAACAATGATGACAATGAGATTACAAGAGACAGAAGATCAATTCAAAAGTATATAGTATCTGTCACAGAACACAAGAGTACTAGTACGAGTATAGAAGTAGCTATGACTGAGTAACAGTGAGCACTTGAACAGTGCTATGTGATATAAGCACTGTGTGTAACGAAC
The DNA here is from genome assembly GCA_001247695.2 of Cymbomonas tetramitiformis. Lineage (NCBI taxonomy): Eukaryota > Viridiplantae > Chlorophyta > Pyramimonadophyceae > Pyramimonadales > Pyramimonadaceae > Cymbomonas > Cymbomonas tetramitiformis. Next base: position 9,468 of record LGRX02022753.1, on the reverse strand, counting down.
AAACACTCTTATCAGTTTAAATCAATCAACAGTGTGTGTGTGTATGAGTGTGTGTTCGTACACTTTCTACTAGATATATGAAGTTAGTAGAAGTTGATTATCCTAGGTTATGGGCCTGATATAGGTCTGATAGTGTAGATACAGCCGTCATGGCGGACGCGGGGAAAGGAAAGTATCCTACGCGGGAATCGCAGCTTCAGGAATTGGTAGAGCAGCAGGCTAGTTTTATGAAATCGATGGAAGCAACAATTCAGGCTTTGATTTCAGAGAAGAAGGAGCCTGGGAAATCGACAGAGAATGAAGAAGCTGCGTCGGGTGCAATGAGCACTGCCAACGCACAGAAGACAGTTCAGTGCGTTGTGAAGTTGTTGGGTACGACGAAGTACACGGGTACAGAGAGGAATCAGTATGAGTCCTGGGTACAATTTAAGACACAGTTAGAGTCAGCAGTCACGTTTTATCCTGAGCTGCTAGAACTAGTGTGCGACTATCAAGTGTCAGATATTGCAGATATCAAAGGACTGAACTTGTTTAGGCCTAAATCGAGAGGATATGGCAACACAGCTGCAGAGGAGAAGCCTTCATCATGGGCAGAAGACAAGCATGCGTTACAGGCAGAGGACGAGGACGTTTTTGAAGAGGTCTTTGACGACAGCGGCAGTTATATTACTGTGCCTGGTTCTGCGAGTATGGCTAGTACAATTTTGTCAGCTATTTTGAAGCAGGTGACAGCTGGGGACGCCTTTGACGTTGTACGACGCTGTGGTAATGACGGGTTGAAGGCGTTCAGGAAACTGAAGTGCAAAGTGGAGCCGCAGCTGTTTGGTCAACTCGCGGGCTCAATGAAGAAGCTATGCAAGCTGTCGGTGAACGCCAATGAGGACCCGGTGAAGCAGTTGGGATATTTTGGTGACGTTATGTGCTCAGTGGCCAACTATGGGGGTGCGAAGCTTGACCCGACAACTGTCGAGGTGCTGGTGACTGCTCTGGCTGTTGCGGCTATGCCTATAGAGTATTCGCAGGTGGTTGCGGATATCAGTAAGGAACGACGTCCTTCGTTTGATATGCTTATGCAGAGGTCTGAGTATTTTTATGTGAATGTCGTACAGCAATCGGCGGTTCATTCATCGAGTATTGTGGGAGCTACTGTGGACGAGGAGACTGTTGCAGTGGCAAGAGCACTGGTTGCGGACAGAAGGAGGCAGAGCGAGGAGAAGAGGTTCAATGACGGGAAGAAATTGATATGTCCTACGTGCTCTGGTGTACACTCTGCAGAGAAGTGCTGGATAAGCAACCCGGCAGGTATGGAGGAGTTCATCAAGCTCAATCCTGCTAAGGAGAAAGGGGTTCGTGAGAACTATGCGCGGAGGCTGAAGAAAATCGCGGCGAAGAAGTCACCTGACGCGGTAGCAGCGACGGTGGAGAAACCTTCATCGAGTTCAGCGAGGTCGCGTCGTACGGAAGTTTCTGCGGAGGAGCTGTGGAGCTTGGAGAATCATGAAGAAGTTCATGTTGCCTGTCCGGTGGTCGCTACAGTGGCAAACCAGAAGGTAGTATACACTGGTGAGGTATTGGAGGACACCTGGGTGTACGGTGTGTACGACAGAGACAAGGAGAATGACGCACTGGTGCAGAATGAGTACTATGAGGACTCGGTGCATGAGGAAGACCTGTGTGCAGCAACTGTGGTGGACTCTGAGAGAGAGCTGTATTTTGATAGCATGGCCACGAGGTCTATTTTTAATGACCTGTCTATGTTTGAGGGCGCTCAGGTGAACGCGTCATCAGCGGTGGCGTTCAAGGTCATGGCTGGAGAGGTGACGACGTCTCGTGGGGGAGGCCGTGGGTATATTACCTTGTGGAATCGGGTGACGAAGAAGGCTGACGTGCTGCTGGTGGAGGCGCAGTATGTGCCTGAGTCCCCCTTCAATCTGGTATCCGCGGTGAGCCTGGAGGACAAGTACGGTCTGTATGCACAGTTTGGGGACCGTGTATTGAAGGACAAGAAGAATCTGTGCGAGTACGACGTCTGCAGGAAGGGGAACGTGTATGTTTTACCTGAGGTTGTCGTACAGGAGGCTGCGCTGCCGGGGGTGGAGTGCGGCAAGAAGAAGAGTAGTCCGGTGAGGGACAAATGCAACTGGAAGTTCACCGAGTTCCAGAGGTGGAACATTGAGAAGGGGCCCTTTCATCTGGATATGTGTGCTGACGAGCACAATCGGCAGGTGAGCGAGTACTACTCGTTGGTGAACTCGGTGTTTCTTCATTGTCTGACGGGACGAAGCTTCTGGGGTAATCCACCGTACGACGATATGTTCATTGAGAGACTGCTGACCAAGATACTCATGGACTTTCCTAAGGACCCCGTGAACACGAAGTTTATGCTTGTGGTGCCGTACAAGCCAAATGCTGCGTGGTGGAGTCTGACGACGAAGTTTGAGGAGTTGCATGTATACTCGAAGGGCAGCGTGATATTCTCAGCGAGAACGGATCAGTGCTATAACGTGTCTGAGCTGGAGGAGTCCGAGCCTGGTCGTGTGTTTATCCAGGGGACTCCGTGGCCAGTGGTTGTGCTGTATCTTGATCAGTATGTGGTCCCGAGGGTGGACGTGAAGGTTGTTGCACATCTCAGGCTTGGTCATGCTTGTGACAAGTATGTGGAGGTCATGGACCTTCAGGGGTTGGACCTTGGGGTCAACTCTGAGGAATTGAGGAACAGCAATGTACTGAGCTGTTCGGTGAACTGTATGGCGTGCCAGGTGGCGGCGCCGAAGAGGCCATCACAGACGACAGATAGGGGAAGGGTCCCGAAGTCTGTACGGAAGGTGGTGGACAAGAGGGAGGTGTCTGTCAAGATGGGGCAGCTGACGTTCACTGACCATGGTGGACCATTCGTGGCATCTACAAAAGGTTATCGTGGGTACACTATCCACGTGGATGACTTTTCAGACGTGTGTCACTTCTATGTATGGAGACAAAAGCTGGAGTATGTCGACGCTCTGGAGGACTATCGCAAAATGGTGAGGGCGACTGGGCGAGTGTTCCTTCAGGAGGAGACTCGTGTTGAGCAGGTGGTGTACGACTTGGACGTGCTGGTGTTGCACTCCGACAATGACTCTACTATCGTGTCTGGAAAGACCAAGAAGTACTGTGAGGACAATGCTATTGTGCAGAGGACGACGTCACCGTACTTGCACGAGAACAATGCCAGGGCGGAGACCATGAACAAGTTTCTGCAGACGAAGGCGAGGGCTATGTTGGCGACTGCTGGTTTGCCCGCGACTATGTGGCCTTTGGCAATGAGGCACGCTGTGTACCTTATCAATCGACTTTGCAAGGCTGGGCTGGGTATGCAGTCCAGCTTGCAGGTGCTGAACCAGAAGTACGATCTGTCTGTGCTACGAGTGTTTGGTTGTCGTGCGTATGCTTTCATCGACGCGAGTCTGCGTTCCAAACTGGCTGATCGGGCTACTCCCTTGATCTACGTGGGACACGAAGAGCGATCTACGGCTTATCTGCTATATAGCCAGGACAAGGAGAAGGTGGTCAGAAGTGGTATGGTCCGGTTTGACGAGCGCGTCGATCTGTATGGAAAGCTGGTGATGTCTTGGGATCCCTCTATGCTGACACCGTTGAGATCGTTGTACGACTGCGAGGCTCTGGATGGAAACTTCGTTACAGCGTTTGGGGGTACAGCGACAGTGATACTGGAACTGCGTGCCTATGTGGAGCCAAAGGGTGATGAGTTCACTGGTGTAGTGAAGTTGAAAAGTGCTGGTGGAAGAACATTTTGGACACCGGTGAGTGTGTTTCTGGAAGCACGGGTGGAGCATCTTGAGCTGCTGTTTGAGTTTCGTGTGAAGTTGTCAGTGAACTCATTCTATCCTTTGTTTGAGAAGGTGGTATTGCAGCAGTCAGGAGGAGGTGAATGGGAGGCAGCAGTGGTGTGTGCTACGGCACGAGAGGATCACGTGTTGCCGTATCAGGTGATACTGGAACGTCATGCTGGAGTGAGTGGCTCGGCAGTTGATGTGTGTGAGGCTCGAGTGAGGTTTGAGAATCGTCATGTTGCTTTGGCAGCTCGTGAGGAGAAATTGACGGGGTTGCCAGTTGGAGTGACCGAGCCGAAAGGATGGGTTCAGTTGTTGAAGGGACCTGACGCAGTGCAGTGGCAGGAGTCAGATCACAAGGAGGAGTGTGCTCTTATTGACGTGAAGAAGGCAATCGAGCCGGTGGAGTCGGTACCGGCTGGTGAGAAGGTAATGCGCATGACAGCTGTGTACAAAGCGAAGCTGGACTCTGCTGGAGAGGTGACTGAGAGGAAGACCAGATGGGTGGTGTGTGGTAATGGTCAGCAGCATGGGGTGCACTATGAGGACGTGTATGCCCCGTGTACACAGTTGTCAACGTTGAGAATTCTTATTCAGCTCAGTCTGGTGTTGGGACTATTGGTGTTTGCTCTGGACGTCATCACCTGCTTTTTGAACGGCGAGCTGGACGTGGACACTCCTATGTATGTCAGCTGGCCTAATGCACGGACAGTACGGGGAGTACTGTATGGAATTTTGCAGAAGAGTGTGTACGGCTTGAAACAGGCACCACGCATTTGGTACAAGACGAGCAAGAACTTTCTGCTGGCTTATGACAGCAGGCTCCGGGTGTCCAACATTGACCCGTGTCTCTTTTACATCTGGCAGCATGGTACACTGGTGGTGTTTGTGTACGTACACGTGGACGACTACACTGTGTTCACTTCATCAGTGGAGTGGAAGGTGGAATTCTTCAGAGCATTCAGTGAGAAGTATCCGAGTAAGGACAAGGGCCCGTTGGTGGAGTTGCTGGGCATGAGTATGACTTTCAGTGACTATGGTCTTGTCAGGGAGTGTCAAATCAGTCAGGTTGGGCTGATACAGCGTATGCTGGAGAGGTATTCTATGCAGGACTGCAATCCGTGTTTGACACCTATGGAGCCCAGACTGTCTTTGTTGCCTGTGGACTCGGAGGAGAAGTTGGAGAAGCTTCCTTATATCAACCTGGTGATGGAACTGATGTGGCTGGCACGTTGCTCACGGCCTGATATTCTGACAGCAGTCTGTTATTTGGCCAGGTTCTCTCACTGCTATGGGCAGGAGCATTGGCAGCATTTGAAACGTGTGCTGAGATATTTGAAAGGAACTGTTCATGTTTGCTTGACTTTGCAGTGCAGTTCGCCAGCTTCACTGACTGCTGAGTTGATAGTGACAGCTTATACAGACGCGGACCATGCTGCAGATAAAGTGACCAGGCGCTCTGTTACAGGTTCATTGGTGCGTCTGAATGGGAGCACTGTCATGTATTCGTCAAAGTTGCAGAAGACAGTTGCAGTGAGCACAGCAGAGGCAGAATTGATAGCGCTGTCAGAATGTGCACGGGACGTAGAGTATGTTGTCAATCTGTTGGCAGAATTTTCGCCTGTCAAGCAACCTGTCACAATTCATGGAGATAATCATGCTTCGGTGGCACAGGCAGAGAATGTTCTGAACAATGCAGCGACACGTCATGTGGCAGTGAGAAATCGATATGTGGCAAAGTTGGTAGAGCTGGGCAGAGTTGTTATTGCAAAAGTGCCTACGAAGGAGAATTTGGCAGACTTCTTTACCAAAAGTCTAGCTTTGGACCGTTTTCAGATACTCAGTGCTGTGGTATTGAGATATTTTCGAAGAGCATGAGTAAGGAGGAGTAGGAAAACTGTAGACTCTGAGACAGTGTTAAAGACAGAGAGCTCAAAAGTACAAATTCAATGACAGTATGACTGTATGACAGTATGACTGTATGACAGTATGACAGAGTACAGTACTGTGTGTAAAGGTGAACAGAACAATGATGACAATGAGATTACAAGAGACAGAAGATCAATTCAAAAGTATATAGTATCTGTCACAGAACACAAGAGTACTAGTACGAGTATAGAAGTAGCTATGACTGAGTAACAGTGAGCACTTGAACAGTGCTATGTGATATAAGCACTGTGTGTAACGAACAAACACTCTTATCAGTTTAAATCAATCAACAGTGTGTGTGTGTATGAGTGTGTGTTCGTACACTTTCTACTAGATATATGAAGTTAGTAGAAGTTGATTATCCTACCTTGCACTGACCGCTGTCAGCTACCGTGGTCATGCTTTGTCCGAGAGAGTCACTCTGAGCAGCCCTACGCTCAGCTGCGCAGTCTCGGCAGAATGTACTGATTCCAACGACGGCGAGGAGGCACTCTCGCAGGGAACGCAGAGGGCCGCGGTCCAAGCACACAGGGCCGCAACTGGTCATGGCCGGGGTCAAAGATGACACAGCACGGGCCGCGCCCATAAGAGATCTCTCCCTCGTCACTTGGTCAACCTTTTACACAGGGGATCGGAAGTGTGGGGACGTGTGCCATCCCCAAGAGCTTGAGCCGGTGATTTCGGGCTCATGCAAGGCGCTGCTGGAACCAACTCCCTCCACTCACAGCGCACACATTCCATCGCACACCTCCTACTCATGGAGGCGATGCTGGAACCAACTCCCTCCACTCACAGCGCACACATTCCATCGCACACCTCCTACCATGGAGGGGATGCTGGAACCAACTCCCTCCACTCACAGCGCACACATTCCATCGCACACCTCCTACTCATGGAGGCGCTGCTGGAACCAACTCCCTCCACTCAGCGCACACATTCCATCGCACACCTCCTACTTATGGAGGCGTTGTTGGAACCAACTCCCTCCACTCACAGCGCACACATTCCATCGCACACCACCTACTCATGGAGGGGATGCTGGAACCAACCCTCCAGCAGCGACACATTCCATCGCACACCTCCTACTCATGGAGGCGTTGTTGGAACCAACTCCTCCACTCACAGCGCACACATTCCATCGCACACCTCCTACTCATGGAGGCGCTGCTGGAACCAACTCCCTCCACTCACAGCGCACACATTCCATCGCACACCACCTACTCATGGAGGGGATGCTGGAACCAACTCCCTCCACGCACAGCGCACACATTCCATCGCACACCTCCTACTCATGGAGGCGCTGCTGGAACCAACTCCCTCCACTCACAGCGCACACATTCCATCGCACACCACCTACTCATGGAGGCGCTGCTGGAACCAACTCCCTCCACTCACGGCGCACACATTCCATCGCACACCACCTACTCATGGAGGGGATGCAATAGGACAGCATCCCTCGATCCCCTCGAGTCTGCCCCACATACTCATTGACTGGATGTCACAGGACACTCCCACCATTCGCCCTGGAGTCAACCCACACGTGCCGAGAGCGGGAGGCGCAGGGCAGCCCTCTGCCGTCCATGAAGGCATGTATGCGCCACAGTGCAAGAAGGCCAGGAGCGAAGACCACGGACAGTGTGCGCACCATAGTATAAGGGTGCCAATACCATCAGCAGCTCAGGGAGCAGGAGGATGGACCACAGCACGCCACTAATGTTTTTCTGGCCGCAAGACGTGTGGCACACAGCTGCTCTCAGATCACAAGCTGGTGATCTCCAACAGTCGTAGGAAACTGAAACGCTTTGCACCGTCTGTGCTTTTGCAGTATCAGTATGAAAAGCTGTCCTCTCACCCAGGGAATGGTGAAAATAAAATGAAAGTGCTGAGTGGAGCCATGCACAGTGCTCGATTATACGGCCTTTGAGTCGAGCAGGGCATAGGAGTATGCGATCGTGAGATGCCCCAGAAAGATGCAGAAGCCGCCACAGTCCGACACGTGGCGCCGTAGTCTTCTGGGCTTCCTCTTCGCTTGGTGAGGCCGGCGAGGGACTTTGGAAGCTGAATCAGAACTGAACGAATGCAAAAAGCTGCCACATGAACATTCAAGTGCCACATGATATGCAAACGCAATGGGTAGGTCGCAAAACAACATGTGCCAATTTTGCTGGGATGCGGATGCTTGTACCTTCAAGAACAGCTGAAAGCACGTCACTAGCAGGCGGCACATATCCAGCAGTGCTACAGGTAATGCCAGCCCTGCAAGCCCCGCAGCCCCTCTTGAAGTTGTTAGAATGGCCAGAGCTCCTGTCTTTGGTCAGCCGTAGTATGTGCGGAGGCTGCTTGCCAAAACCCTTCAGCCACGCAGCCTTTCGTGCTGAAGCGGTGCACGCCGAAATGTGTCCCCCAGCAGATGGTCAGGCTGCTCCGACACCCTCAGCTCGTTGAATTGTGGGCCAATTTTCAAGGCGCAAACACTCTCTCCAAAGCTGGTGTCAAGGGGCTCACTCCGAGGTGAGGCATTCGAAGTGGGGGAGGGCGACCTGCTGAATACGGGCAGGGCGAGAGGCTCACCGAGAGGTGTGTACTTCATGTTCAGCCACCACAGGGGGTACATTGGTGGCGTAGATCTCAGTATGTCCGGCAAGCTCACAGTTCGTACCCGAGGGTGGTGATGAATCACCTGATGCCCTCATACCTTCAACAGCTCTGAGAATCGGCGCTGTATGATTTGCTCAGGCCGATGTTGGAAAGGATAACTGGCTACCTTGTGCGCGGCACTCACTATTTGGCCCGCCAAGGCCCGAGGCGCCCCAATGGCTATATGGCCCGCCAAGGCCCGCGACGCGCCAATGGCTATATGGCCCGCCAAGGCCCGTGACGCGGCAATGGCTATATGGCCCGCCAAGGCCCGAGACGCGGCAATGGCTATATGGCTCGCCAAGGCCCGAGACGCGGCAATGGCCATATGGCCCGCCAAGGCCCCAGACGCGCTGGCTGCCTGCGGCGGTCTCGCCAAGGCCCGAGACGCGGCAATGGCTATATGGCCCGCCAAGGCCCGGAGACGCTGCAATGGCTATATGGCTTGCCAAGGCTCGAGACGCGCCAATGGCCATGGGCGGGCCCGCCAAGGCCTGAGACGCGGCAATGGCTATATGGCCCGCCGTGCCCGAGACGCGCTAATGGCTATATCGCCCGCCATGGTCCGCGACGCGCCAATGGCTATGGCCCGCCTCGGGCGCCCGCGACGCGCCAATGGCTATGGCGGGCCCGCCGCGTCCGTGACGCCGGCAATGGCTATATGGGCCCGCCAAGGCCCTCGAGACGCGGCAATGGCTATATGGCTCACCAAGGCCCGAGACGCGGCAATGGCTATATGGCTCCGCCAAGGCCCGAGACGCGGCAATGGCTATGGTGGTTCCGCCAAGGCTCGGGAGACGCCGCAATGGCTATAAAGGGCCCGCCAAGGCTCGGAGACGCCATCGGCTATATGGTTCGCCAAGGCCCGAGACGCGCCAATGGCTATATGGCCCGGCCATACCCGAGACGCTGCAGCCAATGGCCATATGGCCCGCTGCTGGTCCAGACGCGGCAATGGCTATATGGCTTGCCAAGGCCCGAGACGCGCCAATGGCTATATGGCCCGCCAAGGCCCGAGACGCGGCAATGGCTATATGGCCCGCCAAGGCCCGAGACGCGCCAATGGCTATAT
>LGRX02022748.1:0-11569 GCA_001247695.2 Cymbomonas tetramitiformis | reverse complement strand
TTCAATTGATATAATGCGAGAAAGACAGATCCGCTGTCCGGCTAAGCTCGCTGGGAATCAAACTGATAATCACATAAACAGTGTCTGGCCGAGGCTTTATGCTCTCGGAAACCCGGACAGTGAAACAAGAATGTACTACTGTACTGTACTACTGTACAGTACAGTGCTAGGATGTCACGGACACGATACGGAAGCAGGGTCAGGCTAGGGGCTAGTCAGAGCCCATAATAACTAAGCCTAAACCCGAAGTCCAGCACACCACCCGTGGGTGTGACTACCTAGCAAAGCAGGTACAGCATAATACAGCCACGAGATAATAAACAAACACCTAACATTCACTTCGGTGGAAACCGATCACTTCTAGCTGGGTGCCGGGGTCTTGACCCGGTCATCCCACTACTGGGCTAAAGCTAATCAAGCTGCCAGGATAATTGATAAGAAACTCAGCCACTTCGAAGCTGGTCAGCAGAGCTGAGTTCAGCGGTTGGGAAATAATAATAATAATAAAACATTTACGTCGATGAGTAAGGCAATGCCTTCGGAACGATCTACTCGAGTCTGTTCCCCTCATACATGACAGTCTGCAAGGCAGGAAGCATTCCACAGTGCATGGAAGCATGGGTGACAAGGCACTAATTAAGCGTGTCTGCCACCAGCGTCGGAAAAAACATCAGCAGGCCGTGGAGCTGATGCACGATGGTGATGGAAGCGGAGTGGGCGGTGGTGGTGATGAAGTGAGAAAAGCCCACGGGTGCGGCTTGAGCGTTGGCCTTTGCAAGGCCAAGACCCCTGAGACTAACCCATGAGGGCTGAGGGGAAGGAGAGATGAGGGTTCACATAGTTGCCTAGCAATTCCCCTGCGGCCTTTACAACCTCATTTTCTTTCCTATTTTTTGTGCAAAGTTCCTGAATGCTGGGTGCTACCGAAGAATAAAAATAAGCAGAATCCCACGGCGGTGTGAGCATTGAGAAAGAAGACAGAAGAACTCCATCATCTGGCGGCCAATCACGGATGTCCAGAGAACCAAGCGGCGAATCTGAAGTAAAGAGATCTCCAGTAGACCGACGGGCGGTGGCTCCGGGCTCAACCAGGCCCCTGTCACCACCGCCCACGGCAACCAGAGATGCCGTAGCGCTGGCCAGCAGACAACAACAAAGCACTGAAGACATTAAAGCACATCGGAGAAAACTCGGCGGAGTCCGCGGACGGTACACCGGAGCTGCTACTGGCGATGCTCCCCTGTCAGAGTCATGCTCAAGAGTGCCGAAGGAGCCAAAAGCCACTTGCTGCCCGCCGTCAGAGTCATTGTCAGAGCCTTGGTCATCGTCAGAGACTTCAGAGCCAATGTCAGAAGCCTCAATCCTCATGCCAGCAAATAGCGGAACCGGTGCAGAGTCGCCAAGCTGGAGTGACGGGACAGAGCCAGGCAAGCCGAGAGAGCCAGGGATAACCACTGGCGGGTCATGAGCCGCAGGCACACCACCAGCCACGAGTGCAGAGGGATGCCGAACCGCAGGTGGTGGCGGAATCGAGCCCCGTGCACCCGAGTGGAATGTGGCCAGACCAAACTGAGCCATGCCGTCCTCGTCAGCTGCCGCATCCTGAGCGGAAGCCGCCGCATCCTGAAAGTGCCGCAGAGATGTGGGCTCAGCCGTCACAAAAGAATACGCCGACAGCTCGCACACCTCTGGGCGACCCTCCATCGTGCAGAGCGACTCGAAGGCATGCTCATCCCCAGCGTCATAGAACCGCTGGAAACGAACAGCCAGGCAGTCAGTCTCATAGTCCTCAACTGCACCACAATAGTGGGCAGAGTGAGGACCGCCGTTGGGGCATTCAGCATGCCAGTGCTTCAAACCACTTTGTGCACACTCCGCATTTCTGCAGTGGGGCACGAAGGCACCGCTCTTCTTGTCAAATGAGACAGGAGGAGCGGTGCCAAGTGGCTTAACACCAGTACGATGATGCTTAGCGGCAGAGCGGGTAAGGTGCTTGCCCGCAGGCGGTGCCCCTTCCCGCTTCTGCCGCTTTAGGTCACGAATGTCCTGCTGCATGCGCTCCAGCTGCCTCTGCAGACTGGACAACGCCGCAGCCAGGTCAGACGCGCCATCGCCGAATGACAGAGCAGAAATAGGGGTGCCAGAGACCTTCAGGCCGTGGCGGAACTGCTCCCGCACACGAGCCTGAATAGTCAAAAGAGACACGCCCTGCCGCTGGTCAGCTCGAGCCAAGGAATTAGCCAAGTCACGGTATAGAGCCGAATTGCCGAGAGCCTTGAGAAACTGCCGCTTCACCGCGTCCTCTGGCAAGTTGTGGGAACGCTGAACGTCCCGCAACAGGCCATTGAACTCACAGATGCCACGGTCAGGATCTTCGCTGCTGGGGATGCGAACCGCCAGCAGCGACTCAAAAGAGTCAAAGGGCTCTGAGCGTTCCTGGAGCATGCGTACCACCTCAAGGGCAGCACGCTTGCCATCTTGCCTATTCTAAAAATATTACGGTGGGTATACCCACCGTAACGCCAAACTTTGCAAGCTCGTACCGACCGCACAAGTAGGTTGCGGGGGTTAAACATATGGATTTTCTGTGACCCAAGAGGTTGATTAAAGGACGGAAAACTTAATTTACACGACTCCGATAAGTTTTGGGCACATTACACAACCTTGAAGTTGGGGAAATAACGGTGGGTAGAAAACTTCGCTTACGGTGGGTATACCCATTCAACTCTATTTGCAGACTTCTGCAGCTTGGTATAACATCAATATACTTATTTTTTCGATATGTACTTTGATTTTGGTATATAACCGACGTACTTTTTGGTACAATATGTGCTGCCACCTCGCAGCCCTCCGACACTTGCACATTCAAAATCAGGTACTATGCACACCAAATATACTATATACACAGTGCATTCCGATGATATTAGGGTTTGGGTATTTGGGTTCGTTTGGCCCGTTATCAAGTCATTTATGGCGCATGTGGAGGCTCCATAGAGATTCACGGGAGTGTCTAGAACAAGTTGGTCACTGGTGACATGCCGTGATTCGCAGCCAATCATCGGTAATTATTAATACACTTCGGGTGGGTATACCCACCGTAAGCACCTCTTACGGTGGGTATACCCACCCTTCGTAGAATAGGCAATCTCCAGGAACGTCGGACCCAGAGGCCTCAAGCCAGTCACGAGCAGGCGAGCCAGGTCGAGCCAGAAAAGTCAGAGCCGAAAGCAGCAATTCATTGGCCTCATGCCTAGCCTCGACAGTCATGTTGGCCAAGTCAAACAGGGGAGCAAATGCCTGTGACTGGAGTAGAAACTGTGCGCGAAGCTCATGCATAAGCTGTGAAAAAATGTCCACTGCGTCTGTCTCTGTACCAGCGAAGCGCTCCGATTTGTCTCCGAGAATTTTGGTGGCAACGCCCTTGGCAACTTTTCTGTCGAAATTGTCTCGAGCTAGCTGCTGACATTTTTCAAGAATCTCTCTCGCAGCTGCGGTGGTCGGAGCCGGCAGCTGCGGTGTCTGTGGCGTCGCTGAGTGCTGTGCACCCACATCATCAAAAATCGTCTCTAATCTACGGACGCGAGACCGCGTCATTCTATTCGCTGTAGTAACCATGATGGAGAGACTACGGAAGAGCTGAGCAAGCGAGGGTGGTGGCATAAGATTTCTCACAGCGGCCAGACAACTTGTAGAAGCCTCAGCAGAACAAGATCAAAATTCACAGGTCGTGAGCGTAAGCATGAGAGCGGCCAAAATCCGCAACGCGTGGAGCGACCTCGCCAGAGCTAATGGCACACGAAGCAAATCAACCCTCGTTGCGACGATACTGCTGCAAAAAAAATAATCCGTCACAAATTGCTGATCTCCTGCGCAGCGAAGGCGAGCACAAGGTGTGCCGCCATCACTGCCAAGCTAAAAGGCCATACCGCGAGAATAACACACCACCGCCCAAGTGGGCGCTCAGCCCCTCCTACGTCCTACTTAGCCGAACATGGCAACAGCAAGGCGCTGCGCCATCATCAGAACCACCGGAAAGCCGGTGCGGGCCATAACCTGCGAGAAAGACAGATCCGCTGTCCGGCTAAGCTCGCTGGGAATCAAACTGATAATCACATAAACAGTGTCTGGCCGAGGCTTTATGCTCTCGGAAACCCAGACAGTGAAACAAGACTGTACTACTGTACTGTACTACTGTACAGTACAGTGCTAGGATGTCACGGACACGATACGGAAGCAGGGTCAGGCTAGGGGCTAGTCAGAGCCCATAATAACTAAGCCTAAACCCGAAGTCCAGCATATAATATGCATACAGCATACACTGTGTCGTGTATGCCGTTATTTACAATAGGGAAGGGTTATACGCGCTGGAATTCACACGTCGTTTCCGTCTCAATCCCGATAAAATTCTGAACCAGCGTGACGGTCATATCGTCTTGCATCGCATCGCATCGTCTCGCGTGTCATCGTGAATTTAATTTCCAGGATTATAATCAATTTATCTTCCATCGATATCGCGGATACGATTACCGTTGGCGCTGGCGTTGACTAGCTCAACCATAAACCGCTCGCTGCGACTTTTACTGCTCATAATTTTCTCAACGTTCCTTCGCCTCATGGCCGGAACGGCGTTCACTGTGACTGCTGTGTTATGTGCAGGGATTGCGGAAGTGTTTGGCTGTTTTTATTTTTCAATTCGTTTATTGCATATATGCGAACTCACGGTATTCGGTGTGTGCAGCTTGTGTCGCAAGTTTTCCGATGGCGAGGAGGGACGCACCTTTTTGAGATGTGGAAGTCTAGGGCAACCTAGCTTGGGATGATACCCAACCACATCGGACTTACTTTGTTTTCATATTTTAATCTACTCACCTTGCATATGCATACAAACTTTGAGGAGCATCGAGGTTTGATAAGTTTTAGACTGATTTATCTTTTTGGGTTTGTGGCGCCATCGCGACCTCTTGGGATGTGGAAGTCAAGGTTGAGCATGCCAACCTTGCTTGGGTTCGAACCCAACCACATCGAAGTCTGAGTCCTTGTGCTTCAGGGAACTAGAATATGTATATCTGAGCAATATTCGTGGAAAGTCTCGTGCGCTAGAACGCACGGGAAGCCCTTGGCTGTTTTGCATGTATTGGGTTTGGGTCCATTCGAGCCCAAACCCAATAAATCTGCCAAAGAAATAAACTGATCATTTCGACGCGAACAATGTATCTCAGTCCTTGAGCTTCAGGAAACTTAAAGAGATATATCTCGAGAATATTTGTGGAAAGTCTCGTGCGCTAGAACTCATGGGAAGCCCTTGGCTGTTTGGCATGTATTGGGTTTGGGTACATTCGAGCCCAAACCCAATAAATCTGCCAAAGAAATAAACTGTTCGTTTCGGGCACAGTATATGCCAGTCCTTGAGCTTCAGGGAAGTTAAATGTATATATCTCGACAATATTTGTGGAAAGTCTCGTGCGCTAGAACGCACGGGAAGCCCTTGGCTGTTTGGAATATACTGGGTTTGGGTACATTCGAGCCCAAACCCAATAAATCTGCCAAGGAAATAAACTGTTTGTTTCGCAAACAATGTATCTCAGTCCTTGTGCTTTAGGGAACTTGAAGATATATATCTTGGCAAAATATCAGCGTAGTTTCGTTTGCTAGGAAGCACGGGAAGACCTTGACTGTTTGTCATTTGTTGGTTTGGGTACATGAAAACCCAAACCCAAAAAGCTCTTTGTCATGGAAGTGACCTTCTCGTGCATACTTGACGACAATCCTTGCGCGCAAGATGGTGAACTAATATTACTCTCAGCAAATTTAGTGCAAAATTTCGTGCGCTAACACAGAGGACTGCGATGTGGTTGGGTTCGAACCCAAGCAAGGTTGGCATGCTCAACCTTGACTTCCACACCCCAAGAGGTCGCGATGACGCCATAAACCCAAAAAGATAAATCAGTCTCTAACTTATCACACCTCGATGCTCCTCAAACTTTGTATGCATATTCAAAGTGAGTTGAATAAAACGTGAGAACAAGGTGGGTCCGATGTGGTTGGGTGTGATCCCAAGCTAGGTTGCCCTAGACTTCCACACCACAAGAAAGCGCGCCCCTCCTCGCCATCGGAAAACCTGCGACACAAGCTGCACAAAATGAGTATCGTGAGTTGGCACATATGCATAAGTAAACTGAAAAATAGAAGCAGCCAAACACTTCCGAAATCCCTGCGCATAACACAGCAGCCACGACATCGTTTCGCCCATGAGGCGAAGCGAAGAACCGTTGAGAAAATTATGAGTAGTACACCGGCCGAAGCGCGGAGATTTCCGGAAAGGAAGATCCTAGAAAGCTAAAGCCCCACGGGGGACATCAAACGTTGCACGCCCGCAAATTAACCAATTGAAAAGCGGTTGGTATGGCAACTAGTACCCGCTCCCAGGAATACGCCACCTGCGCGCGAGCACAAGTAAGCACACCGGCCGAAGCGCGGAGATTCCCGAATAGGGGGGACTAGAAGGCTAAATTAAAGGTAGGGGAACCCCCGAACCAACCCCGAATTTCAGCAAAGGCTTACGCAAAATTGAAAAATTTGCGCAGCGCTTCCGCCGCGAAGGGTCGGAATTGCCGAAAAACGGAGACGATTTGGTTTTTCCGCACCTGCGAGTCCAAAAGCACGTATATGCGTGCTATGCGTGTATGCGTGCTAGGACTAAGGCAACGCGCGCACCTTAAAAGATTGTCGTCGGGCTAGATTCCTCCACTCCGACGCGGCTCCAAGCGACCTGGAACCCTCAATCCCACACACCACCGCGCAACAAGAACGAGAGCACAGGCATTCTCGATTTCGTAGTGCAAGTACCTCGCTAGCTAATCGCACAAGGCGGGGCGGGTTGATCAGAATTTGCGCAAGAAAGACAAGGAAGCAACGTGAAAACACGAACTAATTACCACTTTGTAGGAGTCTACACCTTGACTTCTTCTCTTCTTTACGGTTTCGGACTTATACTATTCTACACTTATTAAACGACCGCACGAGGTATGATTACGTTAGGTCAACTACAAGACTTCGGTTTCGTAAATCTTAATAGTTATGCTTTTGCTTTCAAGTGTATGCTTTCAATACACAATATACAGCGGATACGGCTCTTTACTTTTATGTTACAATTCTCAGTTCAGTTCATCTCTCTGAAACGGGTTACACTTAGAGTTCTTATACATTCAGGAACTCTTTCCATAACTCAACTGTACTGAGTACTCCGTACAACAGGCTAGGCACCTCACATCAACATCATTCTGATCGGTCCTACTGTACTCCGTACTGAGTACTCCGTACTGAGTACTCCTGCGTTTTATACTTAGCCGTTTTTCTTGCTCTTGTGCTTGCCTCCTAGCACACAGCCGAAGTGAACACATTCGCAGAGAAGTCCTGGCGGCAGTACAGGCCCTGGACATCTCCGCGGTGCTCTCGAGAGGACTCGCGCTGCCTGGCGCGACGGCATCGGCAGGAGCCTCCCCACCAGGCGACCCTCATCAGGGCAGCGCACAGGGCCTGACGGCGGACCATCTACACGAGGCAGACGCCGCCGCCAGCGTAACCCCTCCAGTGCCTCAGACCGCCGCTGAGACCGCTCCCGCCGAACCTCCCACTCAGGGCCGGCCAAATCTCCATAACATGATGGTGGCCCGCCGGCGGCAGTCGATGGAGACGGTGGTGCACGGCGGTGCCCACCCCTTGTTGTCGCATTGTGTCCTCCACCTGTTCCCCTGTGCGGCCACGCTCCACCTCCCTCATGAAGGCATCCGCCGCACACGTTCCTTGGGTTCGCGCCTGTTTTGCCCCAGTCCTTTTTGCTGGGGCCTCCCCTGTCAGCTCGACTTCATCCGTGTCCTGTTCTGCATGTGGCTTATTTTCCCTCATTATGGCCGACTTTATCTTTGGCCTGAATCTGTCTCTGCATCTGCTCACTATTTCCGTAGTGTGTAGTGTCACGCATTGACTGGTTTGGAGTGTGTTTGTGTATACATGCTGTATCCAGGCTCCTTTCCTTTCTAACAGCCACTGTTGCCATAGCTCCGCAACATATATCACCCAGACGCCGCAGCTGTATGCATCGTGTTGGTGCCTGTCGTACATCGGCGTGGCTCTGGCTTCTCGGCACCCCATTGCCTCCTTGTTGCCCGTTACCCATGCACTTACTGCTACTTGCAGTTCCTCCGCCATTCCCGTGTGCCCTTGGGCGGTTTTCTTCCGTGTCTGCCTTTCCATGCCCATGGAATCGTATACATAGGCCTGCAACGTGCGGTTACCCCTTGCGACGCAGACTCCTACCATCAGTAGTAGCCAGTGTCCGTTTCCTACTACTGGTATCTGGGTGCCACCCTTTTTGGCGACTTTTCCTTTTATCATTTCCAGAAATTTTTCGTCATTTTCCCTCAGCATCTTCAGTATTTCTTGTATGGTTGTTGAACCCGGAGGGTTGTCTTCCAGTGTTTCGAGCGCAAGGTCCACTTGGTGCATGTTCAGTTTCCCATCCTTGGCAAATATCCCCTGCGTGACAGAATTCTTGGGGTACTGTCCTTCCATTTTCTCGTTCGAGCGTGTTCCCCCCCCTATGTGGGAGGGCTGTAGTTTCGCTTCGGCATTCCTACCCGCATCCTCAACCCGTTCAGCTTTCCTGTTGGGTCTTGTGCCCAAGGCTTCTCCACGTGCTACCGTCGGCTTTTCACTCATTGTTTTGACCTGCGGTACCTCTTGTCGAGGGTTTTTCATTGCTAGTTGTGCCTGCTCCATCCGTTCAGCCAGAGTGCCCAGCACATCTAGTGTTACGTGCATGCTCATTATTTGGGCCCCCACCATTCTTGCCATGTTTCGGCCTTCCCTTGTCATTCGGCGCATCTCGCCATGTTTTCGTGCCCACCTACTATGGTTCCTGTCCTTTGTTTCTTGCCTTACTACCTGGTTGCTCCTGACTAGTTGTGGTCTGTCATATTTGGTACGTTGTACCCACCTGCATGTTTTCCCCTTCGCATGTTCACTCCAATATCTCCTTCCTTTCTTGTGTGCATATGCGTGCTCCTGCCGGTTCGCCCGTAGGTAATATGTGAGGTTTCTTCCGAAGTTCGCCCTTCGTCCCCCCTCTTCTGTTGCGGCTAACCACCTGGGGCCCTTTGGGGGCTTCTCCTTTGTTGTTCCTTGGTGTTGGTCGTTGACTCCTCTTGGCATTTCTTCATTTCCCTTTCTAGTTTCAGTTGTTTGCCGGGTTTTTGCTGTTGCTGCTGTGTTCCTTTTCTGCTTGCATTGTGCTGCATGCTCCCTTTCCGGAGCCTCACCCAGCACTCCCGTTTCCGCCCTCCTGCTAGCCTCCTTGCATTTCGTCATCCGCACCCTTTGTGTTGGTTTTCGTGCTGGTCTTTTTCGTCCGCCCATGTTACTTTTCGTTAAGACCGTAATCACAACGCAAATTGCAAGTATCGCTTTTATTGGTGCGCCTTGTGAGTTATCTTCATGTCTATTATTCACTACGCATCTCCTTTGGTTGTGTTCCCCTTCCTCCGTACTGCCTCCCTTGTTACGCGTTACACACTCCTTCCGTCTCCTTGTACTCTCCTTACTGCTTTTCTGAGCTTCGTTTTCCTCAAACCTTAGTTGTGTATGCTCTATGGGTGCCCCTTCAAAATATTTTCCCCTTTGGGCCGTTCGCACAAAACTTCGGTTTTTTACGTGGAGCTCCTGGGGCAATTCGTTAATTGTCCAATGTCGTCCGTTCAAGCTCATTTTCATTTCATATTCGTATTTCACCATTTGTAGGCCCTGTGTAAAATATTTCCGTCTAATTTTGCTGTTATGTGCCCCTATTCCCCTCTTTTCCTGTAGGTAAGCACTCTTTGGGTTACTGTGGTTACACTATTGATTTTATCCCCACACCATCAATAATTCTTTATTTTCAATAGTATTTTGAGTCGACGCCGAATTAATTATTTTTTGAAAAGGGGCATACGCCTCGGGGCATACCCATGGGGCATTCGCATGAAGTCTACATTTGACGTGAACGAGGTGTTGACATGCTGGGATGAGACCGCAAAATCTGGTGTTCAAGGCGGAATTCCAGGTTGTGAGGAGAAAGCTGAGCTTTTAAAAGCTCTGCTGGAGAACTCTGAAGAGTAAATAAGTGCAGTCAAGAGTTCGTATGTGCATGCATGTACACATGTGGTTGTGCTTACACCCTAAATTGGTGTTACCACTTAGGGTTTCCCCCGCTAGAGGGCCATTTGCTCCAGAAATCTGCACGGAGATGCAAGTGCTTGATATTTTATTTGTTCAAATATGTTTTATGGCAAACTACATTATAACATAGCACGTGACGGGTCCATTAGCAAGAACCTTTACATATGTTACCCGCCCTTTGTGAATACGCGTGTGATAAAGCATAGGGTTTGAGGGGGTTTTGGCAAAATTGTGCTGAAATCGATGAAAATATCAAACATACGATAAACAGGTACATATTTTTCCCTTTTTACTTCCATTTTATAACCTTTAATCTCGATCTAATACCATATGTGGATTTTTGGAACACTCCTCAATATGCCTAAGAGTCACGCGTAAGAATTCTGAAAACCCCGCCTCGTACGATGAGAAAAACTTCCAAAATTATAACCACCCTATTTTTTGGGCATGATATGTTTAAAATAATGTAAAAAACATCAAAACAATGACCTTCAAAAAATCTTCCAATTTAGAGCGCATCTTCCAATTAAGAGCGATCGTCGTTTGGTTTCGATTGGTCTACTATCGGACTTCGGTTTCGCAAATCCTTCTAGTATGCTTTTGCTTTCAGTGCATGCTTTCAATACACAATATACAGCAGTTACGGCTCTTTACTTTTATGTTACAATTCTCAGTTCAGTTCTCATCTCCGAAACGGGTTACCCTTAGAGTTCTTATACATTCAGGAACTCTTTCCATAACTCAACTGTACTGAGTACTCCGTACAACAGGCTAGGCACCTCACATTAACATCATTCTGATCGGTCCTACTGTACTCCGTACTGAGTACTCTTGCGTTTTGTACTTAGCCGTTTTTCTTGCTCTTGTGCTTGCCTCCTAGCACAACTCCCCCCCCCTTAGGGAAGGTCACGTCCACGCTGACCACGTCGGACCAGTAAAGTTTTTATACAGATCTTCTACTGTTGCTCAGGATGATTATACAGGTTTCAGCCGCCTGTTGTCTGGGATGACATTACACTTCCCATGACACACACCGCAATAAGGAGATCAACCTCTTAAGCACAAGGGTCGGCCTCTCACCGGTCTGCCATCTGCACTACCAGGCTCCCCCAAGGCTCGAGATCTCACATCCATTACTACGCTCAAGGTTTCAAACCTTCCAACACGGCACACCACAGATGATGGCAATAGGTTTGCCAATTACCCGGCAGTTCTCGGGATGCCGGCCCGGAGGAAAGGTTTTAAACCCCTACCGCCTCCTCGGGATGCGCAGAGCTTTTATCCAGATCTCCAACTGCCGCCTGGCAGTGCCGAGGCTAGAGCCACCGCTCTGTTGGATGGATTATCCAGGTTCTCA
>LGRX02022745.1:0-23996 GCA_001247695.2 Cymbomonas tetramitiformis | reverse complement strand
CCCCCCGAGGGTCAAAGCGTGGGCAGCCTTATTGATATGTCCCCAACGAAGTTTGGGGTAGTCCGCGCGTGTGGAATTTGAATGGAAATGCATGAATTAGTGCATGTAACACTGTAACATTGTAAAATTGTACACGCAAGATCGCGGTACCAAAAGATGAATATTGCAAAAGTTATGGCGGTTTTAAAATTTCAAAACCAGTACCCTAGGACCTCAAGCTGACGTCAGCCATTTAATGGCGATGACGTTATTCATGTGATGACGTCATCCAGCTAGATAGACTTAGACTCAAGCCTAAGAAAATGTTAAAACTGGCTGAAGCGCGAGCGCGAGCGCGACCGAAGATTGGCGTGTGGTATGACATCGTCAGGATGTGACACACAAAGACAAGACCGTAGCCACCAACGCAACCCAAGATAGACTTCGGTCTTTTGAAACAGCTGTCAGCTTTGACAAGGGTGACACGCGCGCGCTTGCCATCTCTACTGCTCGTTAGATCGTGACCGATGAAAATCTTACGATGGTAAGTTGGTAACAACACAATGAGATCTTACATGGGAATCAGCAACTGTTTTACAATTTACATTAACCAATCAAAAGCGTACGTAGTCGGTCGATGATCGATACGATAACTTGCTTTCAGAAATTTGACTGGTTGGACCATGATTCTTCCGCTTCTTCAACAATATAGATTGTAAATTGTAAACACCCTCTGCTCACTTCGCGAATCTCGACAGCCAAAACCTGCGTGTGTGATTTTTAAAGGATACGAGCAGCGTTTTGTTGTACTTTGGTTTTATTTTAGTTGCACTATCTTCATAGGATACCCTGTTTCTTGCTTTCTCGGCGCTAGTCTCGTGCGATCTGTTCATCGAAGTATAGTTTGAGTGCCTGTGCTTTGCAAATTTCTGTTGAAACGTTTCCTTTTTGTTACTTCACAGACACAACACCTTCCAAGACTGACTGCCTCTCCTTGTTTTGATATTTTGAAATAGTGTGTGCATGCATTTTCTGCGCTTTTCTGGTTTGGACATGCGTTCTTGTCACACATAAAACCTGTCCAGGACCTGTAGCGCTAACGGAGAATTTTACACAGCGTCAAGTGACACTTTCATGATGATTACTTACTACGCTCGCGACAAACGTAACAATGACGGCCCTTACCAGGGGCGCTATCGTGCGTCGTAACCCCATTGGCCGATTACAAATTCCATGACACACGATCCTTGCCACGTTTTTAGAGGTAGCATCGCGTCTGGGGGCCTACCCTGGCGGGAATAACCCCGGTCATCATTGGCCATGCTACCTCACCAAGTGTAGGTTCGGTTCCGCTTTTCCTCTGGCCGAAATCTTTGCGCTGGTTGTTTCTCGATCCCCGACTGACAAAATATCGTTCATCATCCAGGTGCGGCGGGAGGAAGACACACGACTCCGGGATCTTGGCAGTCGCGCGCCCAGCCACTTAGGATATTGCCGCCAGGCTCTTAACCTAGAGCGTCCGTTGTACAATATTGGATCTGCGTGGAGGAATTTAAAACATCCCCTGCACTGCGTCCTTCTTTAGCCCGTCACGGACAACTTTTTTCTGTTCTGGTAAATTCAGGAACTGCTTAGTTATAGGATAGTAGAATTCGACAATTATTACTCTTTGCTTGCAAGCAAAGAGCCCTCTATTATTGATATTTTGCCTTGCGTAACTCTACTTTCCAGGTTTATGTAATCTGTAATTTTCTTATAATTCTGCTTTCCCAGTAAGATATGAAATTGTAAACATCTTGTGTTTAGACCTACTTTGCTTATTTCAAGGCTAATAACATTCCTCCTCAGCTAATACCTAGACTTTACTACAGAGTGTGAACGGGTCATGGCGTTTACAAAAGTTGATAACTTGATAACACAAGTTATCAATATGCTGTTTATTCAAGAGTGTACTATATATGTACTAATTAAACAATACCATATATTGATAATATTGCTAATGGATAATGAATAATGCAGATAGGTACCCCACCGATGTGGGATAAAGGCTTAATAATGATCGCAAATGGCAATCAGACGTAAGACCTAGATTAGCCAATTACACCTCCGCAGTGGTATCAGTGATTCTGCTGTAAATTATGCTTGAGTGCAGTATCACGTGTATGCTCACCGCTTCCTATATCCTATATCACCTCCACAATAGACGACAATACCTTACTTTGGTGAAATGAGTACTACTGAGAGATGATATCATGAGTTGTGGGTAGATTATTCTACATTGTTTCACATTACATACATTATATACTTTAGGTCTCAAACAGGTGAGGTAACTTCATTCAGCCAGCGTTCACACTTTTTTGTCTTGCACATATCCCAATGGTAATCTGCACTTATACTAAAGGTAACAGACGTTCTCAGAATTTTTTGTTTCTCGAAGTGATATAGTAAAGCATCATATTCTTTCCTCAACTCCAGTCTGCACAAAACGCCTGCAATATTCCAGAAAAAGGGTAAGACAAAGTCACTTCTAACAAGACCGGGAACCCAAGGCTCAGAGAATTGTAGTCATTAATATGGCAACATATTGGAGGTTGCCCACCACTTCTGACAACGGATATTAAGCATCACCGCCTTGACTTACATTGGTAAACAGACACGTAGAGACAATTGCGAGAGGGGATCAACTGGCTCAGAGAATTGTAGTCTATAAAATGACGTCAGCATGGTAGCAGGGCTACCACTTCCGACAACGGATATTTGGAACATCATCGCCAGTTAAAAGAGAAAAACGACACGGTAGGCCTGAATAAAAAGTTGGCCTTTGACACTTGAGGGTCAGAAAAATTGTTTTACCCACGGGTAAGGTCGTGGTAGATAAGGAAACAACAGTTCGTCACTCTCCCCCAAGTACGCTCAACGGCTGAGAGGATACGCCTTATTCCAACTATCGAGGTGTGGTGACTTGGCTGTCAGTGGCAAAATATGGAAGTACCCATGGAAACGTCGTTCAATGTAGATAAGGAAGAAGTTTGTCGTCACCCAGCCAGTCACCAACACCCCAAAAAGAAAAGAGCAGTTGTTATCAAATTCAACAACAACACAGGGTAGGAAGGAAGCTCGGCACGACAGCAAGATCCTCAAAGGAGATAAACAGCTATTGGTTAGGTAGACCGTTGATTTCCGCAATATGAAAAGTAAAAGTTCTGGTGTGACTCGGCGAAAAGTTGGGACAGATCGTCATCAGTGGTTCTTGGCTGTCAGTGGCAAAATATAGAGGTACCCATTGGGAAGTCGTTCGATGTAGATAAGGAAGAAAGTTATCGTCACCCAGCCAAAACAAAAGTGACCACTGATGTTCGAACCAACCTAGTAACCTAAATACCACAACCTAACAGTATCAAAGTCTCCCAAATACTCCGGTTCCGAGGATCCTCAGTACAAGACATTTCATGCCCTCACCCCTTCGTGACAACAGAAACCTCGGCAACCTTCACAACCGCATAGTGTTGTACTGTTTGGCCAAAACTTAGCAGCGACGTAATCCAGCTTATCACTCAGGGATCCCACAAAGTTCTATAATCATCGACAAAGAGTCTGCTTTGTGCAAAATAACCTTTGTTTTCTCATCACCGTGAAGCTGGGACGCATGCGGAATTTCGAAGGAAACAAAATGCAGGTAAGTAAAAGGTTCTTTACACGAGGTTTGAACTCCTGGCCAAGTGCTCAGCGTAAGGTTGAAAGTCACTTCCAGTGGGCTGCTTAGTCTAGCATGTAAATATTGTAAGCATCATGGCAGAGCCAATACAGAAAGGGAACTTTGGACGCATCACAATAGATCCTTGGACGAAAAACAGAAGAAACTCTTTTCCCAGTCCCGGTACAGTGCTCAGTGCAAGAGTTGAAAGTCACTGACTTAAAAAAGCCTGCTTAGTCTAACATGTAATTTAGCAAGCATCACTGCACAGCCGGTGACTGTTTGAGAGAAGATCCGAAAAAGAGAGGATATAAATGTCAACAGTAAGACTGGGATAACAAAATATCTCCACTTGATCGTGAAAAAAAACTTGAACTAGACAGATTCTCAATAATCCACCTATGATTCAACTAAAAAATCCGTAGAGGTCGATGCGAGCGGGAATATGAGCTTCTGGGACCGAGCAGCTTTGGGTGGGAAACAATCACCATTGAATCGACGTTGAGGGAAGTACGCGACCAGCAACTATATCATTTAGCGATCTCACGCTCCGTTGCTCATGCGATCATCAACAACACCTTCGTCCTCGTCTTCAAAGCGTCCTGGATCCTCGGATATAAGCTGAAGAAGAAAAATAAAGTCTTAGAAGGTCAAATCGAGCGAGGGAGAGAGAGAGACTCCAGAAGAAGTCGTCCGAATCAACGCTGAAATGTGCACACACCTGATCGAAGTCGCCCGCAGTGGGCATTTCTAACATCGCATCAAAGCGGTCTAACATGTTGGCTCGATCCTCGGCACCAACTCCGTTTATGATCTCCTCCTCATCGAAATAGAATTCCCCAGCTCCGTCTTCTTGATCATCGAAGTCGGGATCAGGATTCAACGCGGCACAGTCGCAGAGCCAACGAAACAGCTCGTCCAGCTTTTCGGAATCACCAGGAATTAGTCGCATTTCTGTTACTTCTATGTCTTCGTCGTCACCGATACCAAGAGACTCGGGTGACTCCACTTGAGTGTAAATACAAGGTTGTGAATGAGCTTCCGGATCCCTTGATATCGCATGCATAGTTATTGAACGGAAAGTAACTCCAAATCCTTGGCTCTCGCCTAGCCAAGCTACTCGCCTGCAAGAGGAGAGTTGTATTGAGTAACTACAAGGGTAGGTCAAAGCAAACCAAACAGTCCGCCAAAGAAAACACGTCAGGATTCAAACATACCTTGTAGTGACGTATACGGTTCCGGCTGTGGCTTCGACGGGCTCTTGGCCAAACAACACCGACACGTTGGGCATGACGTACTTGATCTCTTCCTCATCATCGGCGTTCACTATCAGAGAGCCAGATCCATCACGATTGCTTACAGCCTCTACTCCCGCAGGAAGTTCTTCCATTATTAGATATTTCAGTCTGATATCAACTAAAAGTTTGTATGCGGATTATTAATCCGTGAAGATCGCTGTTAGGTTTAGCCGTCAAGTGGTGTTCTCGACGTTTGTTACTTGGATGGGTGGGTCGCCGCTTTGATTTTGGAGTGAACGGTCGCAGCGGCGTACTTTAAACTGAAGATGATCATCAGGTTCGTGACAGGACGAGGAGGATCGGAAAGAGCCATCGCTATCGCAAATCGCATGCCATACCATGCCATACCATATCGATATGCCATGCAATGCCATGCCATGCCGATGCCATGCCATTGCCATGCCATGGCAACAGCAACACTTCGAGTTCGTGAGATTCCAGATTGTGACTTCACTTGTCTCTCGTCTGTCGGATGTCTCTGTCGTTCGGATCGGTTGCGGACTTCCTCTTGCGATTGGGGCCCATTCGAGCCCTTTTGATTCCTGTTATTTCAAATACAGCCCGCTGAGTGGTCCACGTCATAGATGCCCCGGCACGGGGAAAAGCGGTCTCCACATCGTATCTTGTACAAGAGGTAGTTATAGCTGCCACGTCAGGCTATATGCTCTGGACTGTGCCGGGCGCAGTCCAGAGCATCTAGTCTGACGTGGCAGCTATAACTAGCTTGTCGCTCGCTCGTCTTCAACTGATCCTACGGTCGCACTGCTCGCTCAGACCCGAATGCTATTTCTTGCCACGTCACTGTCATAACATAACTGTTTCCAAATCCTTGATGCTGTTCGATATACGTTGGGTTTCAGGTATACGAAAATAAAAAATAAAAAATACGCACCGACGGTGCACAAAAGTACATGCATGTAGGTGACTATATTCTACATAATTATCGGGCGTGGCGTTGTTTTTCATAATCAGCCGACGTGGCTGACTATGCCTCCCGAATGACGATTATTCAAGAGTTTGACGATTTTTCAAGTCTACGGCTGTATGAAACGATTTTATCAAATCTACGGTGTATGCGGGTACCATATCAAATCTTTCGCGTCGCGAGCTCGCGACCGTGAAACTTTTCCCGCAAAATTCTAATTTAATTACTAATGATGACTGTGTCAAAACACGCTCTACGACGCTTCATGTGTGTGCGTGTGTGTATCTATACAGTGCATGCATCACTGAACTAATAAGCACTGAACTAATATAGCACTGAACTAATACGCGAATCTGTGCATCCACCAATTATCACTGAACTAATTAATTATTAGTTTAAAAAAATATCACTGAACTAATACTTTATTAGTTCAGTGAGAACTAATAAATTATTAGTTCAGTGCACTGAACTAATAACTTATTAGTTCTGGAAAATATTATTGAACTAATAATATATTAGTTCAACGGGAACTAATAAAATATTAGTTCAGTGCACTGAACTAATAATTTATTAGTTCCACGTGTCGAAATCGGATGGATGTCTGCCGCAACCCTGCCGCCAGATTTCAAGCGTCAATATTGTTGCTTTCTTTAATTCCTTCATAAACTTTCACCCGTCGTCATGGGTCGCGGCCGAGTGCCTGGCACGTCTTGTAAGGGCTTGAAACACACAGCTTTATCGTTTGAGGCTAAACAATCCATTCTAACATGGGCTTCAGAGAAGAACGAGCATGGCCAGTGTCCGACTCAGGCAGAGCTAGCGAGGAGAGTACAGAATTTTTACAACTTGCCAAAAGCGCCCAGCCAAGCTACGATATCAGCAACTCTTAAGAAGCGAAAAGAGTTAGAATCAAAATTCGAAACATATTCAAGCAAGGATAAGGCTCTTAAGAAGGATAGGGGATCCTACGTTCCGGAACTAGAGAAGGCTTTGTACGCTTGGTTTCTTCAGCTCGAAAATGCCGCAGCCCCGATCAGCGACGAAATCCTATTAACAAAAGCGCGCGAGATCGGTGAAGAGTTGGTTGCTCAAGGCACCTCCTTGTACGAGAAGTTCCGATTCTCGCCGACTTGGCTCACCAAGTTCAAGGTGCGGTATGGCATCTCCTTTCTTGTGGAGCATGGAGAGGCAGATTCGACTGATATGGAAAGTGTTCAGAAGATTCGTGCTCTTTTCCCCAAACTTATTTCGCATTTCGGTATGGATAAGGTTTGGAATATGGACGAGACAGGCTTGTATTGGCGTAGGTTGCCCACCAGGAGCCTTAGGAAAAAGAAACGCTCAGGAAGAAAACTTTCAAAGGATCGAATAACAGTCAGTATTTACACTCGCGCTGATGGTCAGAAGGGTAAATTGCATGTGATTGCTAGCGCCGCGAAACCTCGAGCATTTGGCCGCACCTGGAAGCCTGCAGACATCGGCGTTCATTACACGTCGAACGCAAAGGCGTGGCAAAATCAGATCAGTTTCGAGGACTCTTTGCGCGAGTTTCACTTGATGAATTGTCAGGATGCGTCTCAGGAGTACATGTTGACTTGTGACAATGCCTCGTCACACAACAGGCCGCATGACGCACAGCCACTGCCGACCTGGATGCGTGAGTTAGGTGCCAAGGGGTACAAGTATAAGGGCAACTTGCTCTTAGTATTTTTCGAGCCCAATGCCACCGCGAAAACACAGCCCGCTGACCAAGGCATCATCGCAGCAATGAAAGTGTATTATAGGGGCAGGCTATCGCACTTCATAGTTGCAGAGGTTCAATCTGTTCTCGACGCTGGTGCTAACGCTAGGGCTGACAAAATACGTGTCAACGTGCGGCAAGCCCTCATCTGGTTGAAGCATTCATGGGATAGCGTTTCCGAAACAACAGTCCGCAACTGCTGGATGAAAAGTGGGATCCTCCCAATCTTGGAAAGTCACGATCAGGAGCAGGAGGGAAGGTACCATATGGGGCACAGGGAAAGGAAACCCACACATTACGTGGTTGGTAACACGATGTTGCCCGTGGAGTGTGAGGGTGCAATGGCGGAGCTGCAGCTGTTGATGGGTCAGATGGGCCTGGAGAGTTCGGACACGGAGACCGCAGAGGAGTTTGTGCTTGACTCAGATGAGGTTGTGATTGAGGAACAGAAGGAGGTGAGCACGATTGTGGCAGAAGTGCTTCAAACTGAACCTGAGGAGCTTATGTCTTCTGCCGAGGAGGAGACAGAAGATCAGCGTGACAGTGGTGAAAGTGACCCTGAGTTGATAGTCCCTTCCTTGAAGCGGGCTAGGGAGATGGCCCAACAATTGGAACTATTCACCCAGGAGAATGTAAAGCAACTTGGGGTACAGTCAGCAGAGACAGTAAGTTGGTTGTCTTGGCAACTGACAAAGATGTTGGTGTCAGATGGGGCAAGGCAAACCAAGGTGGACAACTTTTTTTCTCCAGCAGCTGCAGGTGAACCAAGTGCTGCAGGAAGTGAGGGAAGCCCGAGGGACAGTGACTGGGAGGGGGAAGGGGTCAGTGACCTGGAGGAGGATCTGCAGGACAGCTTGGTTTCGGTGGTTCCTGAGACCCAAGACAGTGTCCCACAGTGGCCTGCAGGAGCACCACACCAGGGTGACGGTGCCAGGTTGATGGAGGAAGAGACTGAGGATCTGGTTGATTTTGATGAGGAGGATGCTGATCACATGGAATAATTAGATGTATACATATTTTGTAAGCAATTACTGCTTCGGATATTTTGTAAGCAATTACTGCTCAATTCAAAATTGAATGCCATATGAATACATAACCCTGCTGTAGTGAATGTGCATTCACAACATTCTTAAAAACTGTGGCATGGTGTTTATTTCATTCCGTTGCTATAGAGAATACTATAGAATCTGGGCCTTCCTTGTTCCTGCCCGACCTGCCCGTGACGAGATGAGTAAAAGTACTGTAGGGCTACATATCACCGGAATATTACATCTCACCGCGTTATCACATCTCACAGGAATATTACATCTCACCGCGTTACTGCATCTCACCGCGATATTACATCAATTGAATGCTATATACGAGCCGTAAATAATAGGGTATCTTGACCGTGTATAACTTTTGAGTCACGAGGTCTTTTCGAATGAAACTTTGCATACATAAAGGTCTTTTATAGACGAACACACCGATATATTGTTCGTTGTGATAGGATAAGTGAAACCCAAAATCTGATACCCATATCTTGTGGCTATATACGAGCCGTAAATAATAGGGTATCTTGACCGTGAATAACTTTTGAGTCACGAGGTCTTTTCGAATGAAACTTTGCATACATAAAGGTCTTTTATAGACGAACACACCGATATATTGTTCGTTGTGATAGGATAAGTGAAACCCAAAATCTGATACCCATTTCTTGTGGCTATATACGAGCCGTAAATAATAGGGTATCTTGACCGTGAATAACTTTTGAGTCACGAGGTCTTTCCGAATGAAACTTTGCATACATAAAGGGCTTTTATAGACGAACACAACGATATATTGTTTGTTGTGATAGGATAAGTGAAACCCAAAATCTGATACCCATTTCTTGTGGCTATATACGAGCCGTAAATAATAGGGTATCTTGACCGTGAATAACTTTTGAGTCGCGAGGTCTTTCCGAATGAAACTTTGCATACATAAAGGGCTTTTATAGACGAACACAACGATATATTGTTTGTTGTGATAGCATAAGTGAAACCCAAAATCTGATATCCATTTCTTGTGGCTATATACGAGCCGTGTCTGTTTAGTTCAATGCCCAAAGTAATAAACTATTACATCACCGATTAAACTAATAATTTATTAGTTCAGTGCACTGAACTAATAAATATTAGTTCAATGACTGAACTAATAGATTATTAGTTCAATGATTGAACTAATAAATTATTAGTTTAATCATTGAACTAATACATATTAGTTCAATGACTGAACTAATAATTTATTAGTTTAATCACTCAACTAATACTAGCACTGAACTAATACCAATCTCTTACATCGAACGTATTAGTTCAGTGATGCATGCACTGTATCGGATATTCCGATGTACATTCATGAGCGTGTCCGTAGCGTAGAATCTGATCTTATCACACTGGTGTATAAATTGGTGATGCCACTTGTCAGCGAAGCATCCCATCTGAGGGATTTATAATTATTGATTAAATTGTATCGAAGCACAAGTAATCACTGCTATTCATATACCCCATTCGCACAAGCACACGCTCACAACTCGCTTCCTGTATCGCAAATGCCACACTTGCATATCGTGATGCCATCTGCGCATTTGCTTGAATATATTTGCTTGATTATCATGATTGACATTTTATACTCGCATGGTAGTGCCAATGGCTGAATTTAAATGTGTATCGTCTCCATTCGCGTCTTGGCAGATATCCCGTTGGATGCATCCCAACCGACACGCAGGCTCGACATTTGCGATACAGGAAGCGAGTTGTGGGCAGATATATTTCATAATTGCACCATGCGTGTTTGACATGCAGACGATGTAGAAAGGAGCCCGCTAGATCTCATCGCGACATGTGAGCACGCCGTCTGCAAATATAAATGTCTATTAAAAGGAAGCACGTTGTGCCACTTGCGTGTTTTTATAATTGTAGCATGCATGCGCGTCCACACAATGCATATACTCAGAATAAATGGCTGCATGAATTGCCACTGCGTTTATGCATCATCGATCATCGCAAATATCGGCGCAACGACGCTTCAGGTGCAGGCGCATCCGCAGGCGCATCCGCAGGCGCAGGCGCATAATACCAGATACATACCCAAATCATTCCCTTGAAGATCTGAAGCAAGTGGCTTTTGGACTGAGATCCGCACAAAACGACGCTTCAGGTGCAGGCACATCCGCAGGCGCAGGCGCATCCGCAAGCGTGTCTGCAAGCATTCACGATATCGGTCGTTTCATAAATCGGTCACCCATCAGCAGCTAGATTTTTCAGATATGGATCTTAGTGAAGCAGAGATGAATGCACTTAATTCAGTAGACCATTCCTGATCTACATACGCATGTATACAATAATTGTTTGAACGCATATTATAATTGTTATAGCGTCTGGCATGTGTGCGATCATATATGAATTATATGCATATGTTGTACATATCATGCATGTCTGCATGCATGCATCTCGCAACTATTACGTGATTATATTATCATTTCTCAATCTCTGTAATTTTTACCTACGATATACGTTCCTCCTACGTTATACGATAATTTTTATTATTTATTATCATTATTATTATTATTATTATTATTATTATTATTATTATTATTATTATTGTCGAACGAAGATCAAGGATTTGATTTTGCTCTCTCCTCCCGAAATTTGGGAACGAAGCGACAAAGATCGAGCATTTGGAAACGATCGAGCGCCCGCGACCTGCGACACGATTCGGCCGCGTTTTTGCGCGGTTCGGCACGATTGTTCTCTTTTGGCGACCTTTCGCATAAATCGGCTCCCGCCATAAGCTTCCCTTGTGCGAAGGTGGGATAAGGGGAACACCATCCTTCCCACCTAACGATTTTTCGCAGGGCCCTTACCATGTGCACCCACTATCGGGAAAGCCTATCAGAACATGCCAGCTCAAAGATGCCATTGCAATATGACTTTTGTAAGTGCACAAATGGCAAATCACCATTGGTTGTCGATGACGAGCGAGCGACAAGAGGTAGTTACAGCCGCCACGTCAGACTATATGCTCTTGGATTGTGCCGGCTATATGCTTTGGATTGTTTATGGGAAAGTGGATATATAGTGATATATTCACGGGGAAGCCGAAATCCCCCCCACTGTATGGGGGTCCAGCTTCTCCTAGTATCACCCCTTGCTGCGCGGTGTGTCACTGGTCGTGTGTCACCGTATGACACTCACCTGCTAGAAAGCAGGGCTCTATATCGGTTTGGTTTTTTGGTATCGATACTATCCGATATCCGAAAAATGGTATCGATAATCGGCACAATCGATAAATAATCGATTATTTGGGCATTTATATGTAATTTGTTATAAATAAAGTATGGAACATCAAAACCTGCACAATCGATAGTTTGATATTGCAATCCGATAATCGGCGATAAATACGATATATCGATAGTATCGGTTATCGGAAATATCGATATAGAGCCTTGCTAGAAAGCTCACTCCCGTAATCCTTCTATCAGTTTTGTTATCACCGGTTTCCCCAGCCATTGCTTTCTGAGTCCCTGTTGCAGTGAAACTGTTATATATCCTCGCGAATATATATATACCTATTTTCACCTGCTCTATCAGGTTATGGGCCCACCACGCTTCCATTGCGCTGAAATCCCCCCCACTGTATGGGGGTCCAGCTTCTCCTAGTATCACCCCTTGCTGCGTGTGTCACTGGTCGTGTGTCACTGTATGACACTCACCTGCTCGAGAAAACTCACTCCCGTAATCCTTCTATCAGTTTTGTTATCACCGGTTTCCCCAGCCACTGCTTTCTGAGTCCCTGTTGCAGTGAAACTGTTATATATCCTCACGAATATATATATATACCTATTTTCACCTGTTCTATCATATATATACTCTTCTGAAAAGTGTCAAAACATGTCAGGGTTATGACCGATGACACATGTGTCATACATGTCATACGTGTCATGTCATGTCATGTCATGTCGAGTCATGTCATATATTATAATGACAGACAGTCGTCAGTACGGTCGATCATGACATGTACAGCCATATCATCTGTCATTTATTCAAGGTAAGACTTGAATGACACCTGTCATCGAGAGGCCAGTATTCTGGACTCGAGATGGCAAAGCAAGATTGAACCTTGAAGAACCAAATGGTTCGGAGAGAGCTCATCTTCGCTTCAAGCATGTTCTGAACAAGCATGTGAGTATCATATGGCTTATTCGTTCAGCCGATACTGATTGTTCAACCAATGCCTTGGGTTCACAACCCGATTGCGGTAGCATCTATGAGATGCAAGGG
The DNA here is from genome assembly GCA_001247695.2 of Cymbomonas tetramitiformis. NCBI lineage: Eukaryota > Viridiplantae > Chlorophyta > Pyramimonadophyceae > Pyramimonadales > Pyramimonadaceae > Cymbomonas > Cymbomonas tetramitiformis. Next base: position 11,059 of record LGRX02022745.1, on the reverse strand, counting down.
TAGGTATCGATATTCAATATTTTCGATACTATCGATATTTCGATTAATTTTTATTTATTGATAGGAGTTTTGTACATATCGAAATATTGAATATTGATCGATACTCGGGGACCACTTATTCATATCGATCGAATACCCCTCGCGGACGTATTCATATCGATCGATACCTCCAGGTCACTTATTCATATCGATCAATCATACATGAATAAAGTACCTTGATTGGCCAGATCGATTAATCGATACTCATATTGATTAATCGATCTTGTATAACCCAAATCTTGGTTTTTCGTTGGCTAAGACTAAGCCAAGCTATGGGGATTAAACCGTGTGCACAGGGGGGAATGCGAAGCGTTTTTTGGGGGGAATGACAGCCCTCCTCCGCCCTGGCGAACTTGGGACATATATTCAAATCATCTTAAAACAATATGATACGTACCGCTCGGGCGTCCAAAGTTCACCACTCGAGACCAAGTTTCGCTAGCTGAACCACACCATGGGTCGTACTCGCGGACAGGGCCCACGTGCACGCAAGACGAGACCGGAAGTACTGTTAGCCCAGGGAAAGGGGCCAGTGAAGCGCACGCAACTGAATCCTTTTGATGCCGCTGGCAGTGACGATAGGGAATATGTTGTTGAACAAATTCTGGCGACGCGAACTTGCTACGGTGAACAGCAGTGGCTCATAAAATGGGAAGGTTTAGGAGAAGGCACCAATACTTGGGAGCCATTAAAAAATCTGCCCGGTCACGAGGCTGAGATCGAAGCTTATCGCATTCGTTCAGAGGAGGAGCACGATGCGGTTTCGAGGAAAAACTCGGAGGAGCGTGAGAAGAAGCGGAAAGAGAGAGATGAGGCTGAATCTGGTTTGTTCTAACAATACCCCTCATTCTTTGTGCATGGCCTTGCTTCATGTTTACACACCGAGGCGGTAAATTTCTCCGTTCGCTGACTTCTAAGTTGGGGTCTGGTGTGTGCTGTCTATCATAGGTGAGGGCGGAGACTCGGACTTCACAAGTCCACCCAGTAATTTGCGTTCGCCTTTCTGGAAGCACTTCAAGGTGCAAATGGATGGACGCAAGATCATCGCCTACAAGTGCAACTTATGTGGACCTGACGCTCTCGCAAAACCATATTGCGGTAACACCTCAAACCTCCGTACTCACCTTTCTCACGTCCACAAGGACGCCATGGTCTGCATCAAGGCGACTCAACTCTCAGAGAGCTCTGGTGGTGCTCTTCATGGTGGCGACCAATCTCAGCCCGCGTCCTCTGTGAAGAAGGGGAGCATAGATGCTATGCTTCCCCAACCCTCTGCTGATCAGCGTGAACGCTTGCATCGCAAGATCACGTTATGGCTTGTGCGGCGTGGAAGACCTTTGTATTTGCCTCAGAAGGACAAAGAGTTTCGTGACATATTTGACGAAATTTTCAAGGGGGGTTACACCCCCCCTTGCTACAAGACAGTGCTCGACAACATCTTATCGTTGTCGGCCGAGGGGCGAGAGAAAGCCATGTCAGCGCTTGCTGAACTTCTTGCTGAAGGCATACTTCCTAGTATCGCGGGTGCGTGGCCCTACACTTGTTTATTATTCACTTGCACTCTTTCCCTATGTGAGCAAACGTTTTTTAATGTGATATTAGGTTGTACAAATCCTTTTATCCTTATTTGGTTTTCGTTTCCGAGTTTCAACATATGTGTGCGCAGGTGACATATGGTCGGAAGGGGGCATCGCAATCTTTGGTATCTTAGTGTACTGGGTGGACAACGACTTCAAGATTCACGAGCGCCTTGTGTCAGCGATCCCTTTTTCATCGGTGCGTCACACTGCATTGGAGTTGGAGACTGCCACAAAAAAAGCGTGTGCGAGCATGGGCTTAGGCTTGTATCGTGAGGTCCTAGATCCGGACACCACTACTGACCCGAGGATTGAGGACACCGTGTGCGACATTATCCACTGCACAGTTTCTGACAACGCTTCAAATATCGTGAGTGGTTGGGTCAAGTTTGATGGCCATGAGTGTGTGGCCCATACTTTGGCTTTGATAGTCAAATCCTTTCTGGACCACCCTGGCGTGAAAAAGGTCTTCTCCAAGCTACGCGGCATGACCGGTCATTTTAACCTCTTAGCCGGTAGCTGTTACGATATCGTAACAGAACCACAAGATTTGTTGTTAGGTCCATGCGCTGTATCGCTCATAAACCGTCGATCATACTCCAAATGACCGCCACGTGGTACTTCCGTCCTCAGAAAACACCGGTTTGTAGTCATTCCCGTGGTCAAAACACGCAAATGGCCACGGGAAACTGTACTTATGGCACATTTCCACTCCTCTTACCCCTGGCGGGAAACTTGCAATAAATGGTTCTAAGCAGCGGTAGTGTGCGGAGGGCGAGCCCAGAAGAGTATAGTCTTGCAGAAGACACCATAGGAAAGAGGGTGAAAACTCCAGGTTGGGTATTTGGAAAGCAGAACAAAGGTCTAGAGTTCTACGGCACCGTGACGGGCGTTGACAAGGAGCGCGAAAGAGATGGCTTTTGGGTATTATGCGTGGATGTGTTGTTCGATGACAAGCAAGTTTGCTGGTTTCCGATCGCAACAGTTGTACAGTGGGTTTGCGATGACGCTGAGGGGTACGCGTCTGACACCTCCGAGGCTTTAGCCGACGTTCCAGACCTAGCCGAGCTCGTGGAGATAGCCGAGGCTGCCAAAGAAAACGGAGACGACGCTATTGCACGACTTCGGTTTGTCCCACCTAAGGAAACCGATGAGGACCAGTTACAGGACTCAAGCGCGGCCGGTGCGAAATATGCAAGGAGGGTAGTATGTCACGAGGCTGTGAGACCTGTGGCGTTTTGTTGTGCGGTTCTACTTGTTGGAAGGCTCACCACAAACAAACCTAGCGAGATCGGTTGCCACTTTATTTCGTTGTTCGCCTGAACCTCAAACCCTAACTGCGGACAGTCAACTGTGTATGCATGTCAAGGCACATCTCTTTGTATGAATAGACCTTTTTCCACCGTGGACGTAGCTTTTGTATATGTTGAGGTATATATGCGTGCAAGACGTGGACAGAACCCTCGAACACGTATTGTGCAGTCAGACAACTAAAAGTCTGTAGTAACTTGGTCATTTACATAGGCTATGAGCTGGCATCTGATGTTCACGCAATCTCTTGTGGCATATGCATATATGAGTTGATATGTAGGTCAAGTACACATTGAATAAGGTACTTGCCAACCCTCGTATGGTTTGAGCTTGTGCAGGTGACGTAGTGCATAAACCCAAACCCAGAACTGAATACACCATATGTGTTAGATTTGCAGGTTTTGCACTGGTGAGCGCACGGTTGCATAAACATGAAAATAACGAGAGGGAAGCCAAAGCACCCAATTCCTAAGTTCATTACAATATATAACATCAATATATGTGGTTGGTTGCTGTTTAGGAGCCGAATATCGTGTTTATCTTTATGTGTATTAACACGCTAAGAGAATTCGACATATGAATTTTACAGTTTTTAAAAATTCCGAGCCTTGTTTCTCGGAAAGTGTTGAGTGCACGGGACCGGTTGATAGCTCAAAATGACGGTCTTGAAGTCTACTAAGACATGTCAAATTTTCATTACCTCACGATCCTCGACGTGCACGACACACAACGGAACCCAAACCCTATGATTTCAGCCCATATTTTCCGAAAAAACCGCTACCGGCTAAGAGGTTAACCACTCTGTGATCGGAGTGAGGTTGTTGTATGACTGTCAAAAACGGCAAGGACTTTCTCAGAGCAAGCCGCCGCAGGACAACGATACACGCACCGGATGGGGGGGAGCTTGCAAACAAGCCAGGTGGTACCTACAGAATCGGGTGAGATAACACTTCCATGCCCTGCTTTGCACACATATATAATATCCTTTGAGAAAGACTTCCCAAGTTTTTGACGAAACAGATATGAGTATGATTGGTTGCGTGTGTCGTTGCACCTTTTTTCATTACATCCATAAAGGTGCAACGTGTAGAATTTTATGGCGTTTAACTTGTAGTGTCGTGGTTGCTTATAAACAGGAGGCAGTTCAAATGTATGATTGTGAACACCCCACTAAGGCCGCCAATGCCGTTCCGAACGTGGACGGCTCGGTGTATAAGGATCACCAGCTGGATGCTAATGATTGGGACGTGGTGCGAGAATCCGTGTGCGTCTTGACACACCCCAGCATCACGGTGGACCTTTTACAAGGCACCCACTACCCGATTGTTAGCTTGGTGCTTCCCTTGATAGGGAAGCTAGCACACATTGCCAAGGCCGACACTCCCCTTAGGCATGAGGGGGCACCAGTCCAAATCAAGACGGAGATCGTCAAGCAGGCTCGCAGAATGATGAGGAACTCGATAACGGCCCGGTACTACTGTGACTTAATGGCGTGCAAGGTGGAGGATTTTGCCGTGGCCACGGTTCTGGACCCACGTTACAAGAGCTATACCTTTAAGGGTGTGGAGCAGTGGTGTTGGGAGGTAAGTTTATTTCTATCACAATGAAAGTTGAGTATTCATTTGTATTGCTTCGTGCTGAAAGTTTTGGGGATATATGCTATATTTGCTGAATGTGCAGGCACACTCACTAAGGAGATGGCCGTGAAGTGGGCTCGCAAGGCTTTTGAGAATGATTGGAAGCCCAAGGGGGAAGCAACCACTGCGCCGGCATCTCTTGCGAAAAAGGCGAAGACTAGTAGTAAGCAGGTTGTGACTGTTGCCTCTTTAACCGATACTATCGATATATCGTATTTATCGCCGATTATCGGATTGCAACGTCTAACTATCGATTGTGCAGGTTTTGGTGTTCCATATTTAATTTATAACAAGATACATATAAATGTCCAAGTAATCGATTATTTATCGATTGTGCCGATTATCGATACCGTTTTTCGGATATCGGATTGTATCGATACCGAAAAACCAAACCGATATAGAGCCCTGCTATTTTCGCCTGTTATTCTTCAGGTTCGGCGAAACCTGTTATTCTTCAGGTTCGGCGAAACCTGTTCCTCTTGCTGACCTGTCATCTGACATTTTGAATTCCGTGCAAAAAGCTTGGATCATACAGACATATTCCCGATCCACGCTGCACCAGGATGCGAGCCCATTTTTGATCCACGCTCATGTGAGCACGCCGCGAGCATGGGCGAGCGTCAGGTGTCAGGTCCGATGTGGCAAAATAACAGGAGCAGGAACAGGAGTGGGAACAGGAGTCAAAAGGGCTCGATTGGATTGCGGTTGTCTTGTCGTTGTGTGTCACCAACCTTCGGCTTCGCCAGATCGAGATCCGAGAACACGCTTTTCTTGCGTTGGGTGATATACGTTGGGTTTCAGGTATACGAAAAATAAGAATATTTAATACGCACTGAAGGTGCATATATGTAATTGTATTATATTCATAAATAATAGCGGACGGGTCAATATATCATCTCTAGGTAATGACGTGTCTCAGTGAAACGTCATTTTGATTCTCAATCCTGCAAAACCCGGACACTAGGGGTGCCCAACTAAAGTTGAGCCGTCCAATATTTTCAGATCGAGAACATCGGAAGGTCCGAAGAGATTCCTGGGGAGCGACAAACCGACAATGGAATGCATCGTATTTTGATCTCTGAAATCGTACATGGACTGTCGGATTCGGAAAATTGCCACTGTTAAAAATAAACGGACCAGTTTCAGTTGTGCAGCTCTACCGGACACGCGAGGCATGACCGCCTGCGCCTGCGCCTCGTCGTCGCGCGTTGCTGCTCCCATAAGAGCAGCGTGTCCACGAAGGACATAAATCGATCCGGTTGCTCGCTGCGGACTTCGTCTTAAAGGCCTTTGGGTCGCTTGAGCCTCGTCAAACCAGGCGGGCTTGCCTGGGTTTACAAGGGCAGCCCCGACCGCGACCGTGCCATCAGCGGTCGTCGTCCTTTCAATTTTTCCTCCAACTCATTTTTACCTACGATATACGTTCCTCCTACGTTATACGATTTATTTTATTCATTATTATTATTATTTTGTTATTATTATTACTATTATTATTATATTATATTATATTATTATACGTATAACGTTATAATAATAATATTTTTATTATTATTATATTATTATATTATTATTATTATATTATTATATTATTATTATTATATTATTATATTATTATATTATTATTATATTATTATTATATTATTATTATTATATTATTACGTTCCTCCTACGTTATACGATTATTTTTATTACTAGGCGGATCGATCTAAGGCCCGTGCTACACCGGATTTTGGTACACTGTCGCGAAGCAAATAAGATTCGTTTCGCCGGGTCATACAGTCTCCGTATGACCCGGCGATCATTTTCAGACGAATTATTAAATCTATAAATTACAGTCCGCGGGATCTGATTAAAATCGACATTCGCCTGATCGAACGTGCGAAACGACTTAAAAAGGAATATTTCGGGCAAACGTTCGTCAGTCCTACGTGGACAACATCATAAAAACGTGATTGACTCTGCACACACCGGGATGCGTGCAGAGAGAGAAACTTATGATATTTTTTCGGGCGAGCGGAAGCATATGGACACTCCACGTCGAAAACTAGACGACCCCATCTTGAAAAGTGTCTGTGATTGGAAAATACAGCATATTCTAGTCCAGCGATACACGATCTTGGCATTCCAGTTTGCCGGTGGTCTCTCTGAACCGTTCCCGATTTTTTGATCTGATGATCCAGGATTTGTCCCGGGCGACATTTGGGTAACATTTGGTGCAAATGTTGTCCAACATTTGGGACCTCGATGTCGAGGTCCCAAATGTTGGACCATTATTTGCTTTTTGGCATTTCACAAATAATGACCTCGCATGACAAACGAAATGTTCGCCGGATGACAGTCGCGACAGGAGCCAATGAAATCGTTGCGATCAAAACATTTGCTTTACCAAAATCCGGTGTAGCACGGGCCTAAAAAAGAGATCTCCACTAGGCCATCTGACCGTAGGTTCATGTGCGCGAGAGTGCTTCACTTTTTGCGTCCCAACATGCCATGCGATGACGCGTGGGTAGCGTCGCGGTAAATGTACACGACTGCAGTGACACTGTCATCGTTAGCGTCTGGCGATCGTGAGATCGGAAGTTCGTCTGTGTCGCCCGTTGGGATTCGCGCTTTGCTGCTGATTAAGTAAGGTAAGGTAAGGTAATTTGGTCCGGTTCCAAATCATAAGGAGCAGAGGTTTCGCCAGATCGAGATCGAGAACACGCTTTTCTTGCGTTGGGTGATATACGTTCCTCTACGTTATACGATTATTTTTATTATTTTTATTATTTTATATATTATATATAATAATAATAATTATTATTGTTCATGTTCGATGTTGCATGTTCAATGAACTTCATGTTCGATGTTGGATTGACAATAAGGCCTGTGCTACACCGAAACTTGGGAAAGCAAATGTGTTGATCGCAGCGATTTCATTGGCTCCTGTCGCGACTGTCATCCGGCGATGTCATGCAAGGTCATGCGAAGTCATTATTTGTGAAATGCCAAAAAGCAAATAATCGTCCAACATTTGGGACCTCGAAGCAACATTTGCACCAAATGTCACCCAAATGTCGCCTGCGACAAATCCTGGATCATCAGATCAAAAAAAAGGGAACGGTTCAGAGAGACCACCGGCTAGCTGGGGTGCGAAGATCGTGTATCGCTGGACTAGAATATGCTGCATTTTCCAATCACAGACACTGTTCAAGATGGGGTCGTCTAGTTTTCGACGAGGAAAATCTGCATTTATATTTTTCAAACGACGCGGACGCGATCTGTACACACGAGCACGTTTTTATGATGTTGTCTTTAAGTCGTTTCGCACGTTCGATCAGGCGAATGTCGATTTTAATCTGATCGCGCGGACTGTGATTTATAGATTTAATAACTCGTCTGAAAATGATCGCCGGGTCATATGGAGACTGTATGACCCGGCGAAACGAATCTTATTTGCTTCTCGACAGTGTACCAAAATCCGGTGTAGCACAGGCCTAAGAGAGTTTCCCGCAGAATTCGGCAGCCAATTCTTTCGCTAGTCCGACGTGGAGCCGAAAATCTGACCTGTCTTCCAAGTCCGGGAACCTCATCGCTTCTCGCCGGAAAGCCGGAAGACGATTTCGATTTCGATTTCCCATTCAATTGATGACACTCCGCTCGCGAACGTAAACGCAAAACGTCTTGACCGAAGAGATATTTTTCGATTTTCGATGCGTTTGGACCAATCAGAAATCATGAAACAAGCGACGGGAAGAATACAGATGATACACAACGCCACACATGCTTTTTACACTGCTGGAATCATCGGAAAGCTCGCCGGGTGACATGGCACAAGAATGGAATATTCAACAGGTACAGTCAGCCGAGCGAATTGAGTCGCTGCCGAATTGAGTTTTCATTTCGATCGAATTTGGCCATTCTTGAACGAATTCGAGGGAATTCGAACGAGCGAATTGAGCAAATCGGCAGCCGATCCCACGTGGACCGACGTGTCCCCGAAAAATGCGGCATCTTCTGACGTCGGACTAGCGAAAGAATTGGCTGCCGAAATTTGCGGGAAAGTCACTAATGTGACACAATCGAATCACGAATGTTCAATATTGTATATTTTGTTTGATGTTACATGTTTCCTTCAAAGACGAAAGAGCAAAGACGAAAGAGAAAGTAGAACGTGTTGACATAGAATCCAATCCATGGTGCAATTGCAGCAATATTCGTAGGACGCTATCCGCGCTAGACTTCCCGTACGGGGCGGCAGTCCCGTTGCCTAGCGACAGGCAGCACGGGGAACTCACAGAGGGCAAGAGCGGCAAACGGTGTGATTGCAAATAAAGGTTCTTGGTGATTGGGCCTTAATTATGGGAGCGCGCTTAAAAGTGCCTGTCACTTTGTGGACATATGCTAAAGTATGAACAACCGCACTGCACCGAGGAGAATTCCGGAGCACAGGTGGACCAGGAATCCCTTTCTGTTCTTGCCAACTGTCATATCACGTGCCCGGAAGTCGCTCGAAGGTTTTACTTGTGAAACTTGTCCGCGCAAACTTGCGCTCATAAATGACTTTATGACATCGCTGGAGCTCTGCTTATTCTTTATACCCCGTCTGCTGGTGGCTGATTGGTGATCTCCTTCAACACCAGCTGCGGGAACTTCGTTTATTTCAGTGGTATCAGAGGCGGAAGATGTTCTTCACCAGCACTCAGAGAAAACGCGGAATGTGATGCTCACGTACAGGCTGGGCAGAGCCACTCCGTTGCTCGCTTCAAGCGAGCCTCAGCCACCGAGTGCTCTGACAGATTCAGGTGCGTACTCAAATTCAACTTTACTGATGCACCAGGCGCTTGAGTGCCTGCCCGTTTTGACAACAGGTCCAAATACGTGTGTACGAAGACCGCGCAGTCTCCATAGTTAGGGCTTTGTGAGGCAGCAGCGTGGCGGCATGTTATGTATGTGTGTTATTTCGAAGAAAGCTCCAGGGTTCTCGAGCCTGCAGTTTGAAGCGCTTCGGGCTGGCTCGCGTCAAGCCCTGTTGAGGGGCCGAGGGCGTTTCACATCACTCCACCACTTTCGCAACCTTAAGAGTACGCAAGAGAGCTCCGCTCATTGAATCGGGAAGCGACGTCCTTCCACCGAAGCCAGAGTCGGGGATTCTTCGAATCTGGCGTCCGGCCAAATTGGCGCAATGCGTTCGAAGTCCCGGGTGCCTTCTGCACTTCGACCGGAGGCGCTTCAATTAACTGCGGAATCTTCCCTGAACCTCGTGAATATCAGATGGACGCTTGTTACGGACGCCCTCCTCGCTTCCTCGTGGGGAGACGCACCCTCGGCGACGAGGCCGCTTCTCCGAACTCGGGTGAGCCTCCTGCCCACCAATGCTTCCCATGGGGCTCAGTCACGTGTGGCAACCAGCGGCGTGCGAGTTTCAAGGGTGAAATGTGCGCCGCCCGCTGCTTGTCCAGGCGCGGCTGGCCTATCGCCGCCCGAAGCATCGACCGAAAGCTCTCTGGAAAGTGCAACATCTCATTACAACGCACGAGAGAGACATCGCAGATTGAGAACTCCACTTGATGAGCTGCGGATGCAAGTTCTCGTGTCGGTTGCTGTTCCCTCCCAATGGCCTCCCAATGGCACTGCCGCACGCCCTGCTTAGAACATCCGGAAAACATCGTGTTGTGGAAGAAGCTTGCCAGTGTGAGCAGAAGACGGGATTGATCCAGGTTATGCGACATCCCACCTGTGAAACCCCGCTCCGACGCCAAACGGCCATTCCCTCACGCGGGTGGACTGCCAGCCGCGTTTATATCCGGCGCCCTGTTGGGCATCAGTTCTGCTCGTGGCGGTGTCCCAGGAATCATCGAGCGCCGGACGCGGCGAGTGTCCAGCGGTCGCAACGCCAACCCGCAGAGAGAGGCAACACGTACAGCCACGGGTCGATGCGGCCGAGACGATACGACCAGCCTCTTCGGTCGACGGAGCGTACTTCGAGCTCTTCCCTGAGCCGCTCTGACTACGCCCTGCGCAGTGATGCATCAAATTCTGGTAGCCTCTTGAGATCCCCAGGCCCGTCTCAGCAAGGCTTCTGAGCTCCCCGGGAGGCACACCCTTTCCTTCCGCCGTACTCCTTGGTGCGACACTCTTTGGTGAAATCACTGCACCATACCTACGTCCTCTGCCGACACACCCTTGCCTCCAACATTGCCCCAGCAGCTTGTTGTACTCACCACGTCAGTGCATTACCTCTGCAGACTTGCCCACCTGCCTTCTTGCTCATCGCCTCTATCTTCTGCCACTATCTCTCCGCCTCTGGCTACGATGAGCTTGCCACCTGCGATGACCTGGCCCCGCATCTATCTGGAACCCTTTGTGCACTCAGCAGGTCGTCCCAACTGTGTCTGCGTTTTCACTTTCTACCCTCCCTATGGCACCGTTTTACACTCACCTGGCCAACCCCTATGCCTCTGCAGTCTCCAGAACCCATCGCCCGCACCAGTGCCTCTGCAGTCTCCAGAACCC
>LGRX02022739.1:0-29055 GCA_001247695.2 Cymbomonas tetramitiformis | reverse complement strand
CGAGGGACGCGCAGAACGAACCAGGAGGTTATCGGAGCGCACAGAGCTGCTGATTCAGCGCAGTAGAGCCATCGCAGGTGCTGCCTCAGCCGCCCGAGCAGGCGCTGCCCCAACGGCCCACGCAGGCGCTGTCCCAGCAGTCCACGCAGGCGCTGCCCCAGCGGCTCACGCAAGCGTCGCCCCAGCCGCTCACGCAGGCGCTGCCCCAGCAGTCCACGCAGGCGCTACCCCGACTGCGCACGCAGGCGCGGTCCCAGCGACCCACGCAGGCGCTGCCCCAGCGGCTCACACAAGCGTCGCCCCAGCTGCTCACGCAAGCGTTGCCCCAGCAGCCCACGCAGGCGCTACCCCGACTGCGCACGCAGGCGCGGTCCCAGCGGCCCACGCAGGCGCTGCCCCAGCGGCTCACGCGAGCGCCGCCTCAATCGCTCACGCAAGCGCTGCTCCAGCAACCTTGGCAAGCGCTGCCCCGGTAGTCCATGTGGGTGTCGTTCCAGCGGTTCACACGAGCGCTGCTCAGCTCAGTTACGTGGATGTGTTTCCCCAGCTGCCAGCACCCGGTAACCCTCCAGCACCGATGCCAGCGTCAGGTGACCTAGTCAGTCCAGGCTTAGTGACTGCATTGGAGGCTCATGGATCGCAACTGCAAGCAGGAGTGCGTTCGGTCAGACAGCTGAGAGAGACACACGGGTTACAGCCTGCAGACTTGCCAGTTCACAAACCGGACCCAGTTGCACCCGTCAGTGGCTCAACCTCAGCACCTGCAGCCAGTACGTCATCCCGATCTTTTACCAGACCCCAGCATAAAGGCCCAGGAAGATTGTCTGAGCAAGATGTTCTCGGTAGAGTTCATAGAAGGAAGGGGCCAGATCAGAAGGTGAGGATACTGAAGTGGACAGAGGACGACAATTCCCTCTGGAGCGACCATAGTGGGGAGAGCGCTGGATCTCAGCGGAGCACCCCAGTTCGGCTGCAGTTGATAGCCGCTACCAGGAAGGAGAGAGAGACACTCGTACGTTGGTTTAATAATGAACCACGTACCCAGCCTGGCCGTTTGCAGTTGTACGCAGCCACTGTGACAAATCTGCAGGACCTGAAGGACCAAGTGAGCTCAAGGGAGTACGCTCGCATGTTGAGACATGGGGCTCTCAGACACGAAGGAGGAATTCCCGTTAAGTTCTTTGCGGGAATTAACTTCGGACGAGCACGACCTCTGAACCGACGAGATGAGCACCCAGCTCAGAGCAACAGGTTTGCTGTGCTCCCTGAGGTTCCGGCAGATCAGTCAGCATCATTGGTGGCAGCACCCAGCAACAGCCAGCCGGCCCAGCGGGGGTCCCCTGAGGATGATCCCAGCAGCAGCAGCGGTAGCGAATCGTCGCTCAGTGAGAAATCGGTATCGCCAGAGCGAGAGCGCAGATACCGCAGCAGCAGCAGTGACGACAGTGGAGAGCGGAGCAGAGGGCGGCGAAGATTCAAGAAGAAGAAGAAGAAGAAGTCCAAGAAGCCCAAGAAGCGAAGCAAGTTCACAGCTGAGGAGAAGGGAAAGGCTAGGGCTGTTGTAGCGGCTGAGGAGAACCACTCCCTGACACCAGAGATGGCGGTAAAAACCCTGCTGAAGGACAAGGCTCTTAGAGACCAGGCCTTCGAGTGTCTGCCTGCGGAGAGACAGCGGGCTATAGCCAGTGCGAAGGCCGCAGGGGAAGACGTGCACTGGGAGCAAGAGGGGTGGGAAGCTATGATGGCCAGAGGACAGTGCTGCAGGAGAGGAGTACCCCTCACCCGTTGCCAGTGCGTTCCCCCACACCGAAGGACACAGACTTGGTGTGGTACGAACACACCAAAGCCCTACACCCAACGCTGAGTGAGGATGAGGCATGGCAATTGGCAGTGCATAACCACACTGGAGCCAGCACAGCGCAGACCTCGGGGACAGGAGGAGGAGTGTCGAGTTCAGTATCCTCAGCACAACCTTCGGGCTCGGAGACAGCAGCCTTGGAGGAGTGGAGATACCCTTCAGTTCCTATCACTGTGGAACAAGGTATCCGGGACCACGTGAGGGTGCACAACTCGGGGGTAGAAGAAGCTACCGCCATTGCAGCAAAGTATTCCAACTTAGCTGTGAGTTATGGGCACGCAAAGAATCATAGAGTTCGTGAGACCCTGCCCGGTCCAGTGATGCAGCTCATCAGCGACACAGGTCACCCGGTACCCGAAGGCGCAGGGTGTGTCCGGTGTGGTCGCTTACTGCGATCGCCCGAGGGCCAGATCCGGGTCACTCCCGGATTAATCTGGGATGTGATGTTGGGTTCCAACCGGACCTGTGTGCAGGTGCCTCTTTGTCAGGAGTGCACTAAACCCCCCTGGACAGGAGCCTTAGCTCAGCTGCCCATCATTCCCACGCCCGATGTGACAACGCCACAGTCTCAGCCGCGGAGTACTAGTGATCAGCAGCCCCCGCCAGATCCAGACCCTTCGCCCCACAGAGACGCGCCTGAGCGGGAACGTGGACCTCCGCCTCGCAGAGACGCGTCCGAGCAGGAACGTGAACCTCCACCGCGGTCAGAGACCGATCCAGCGCGGTTGGAGCAGACACAGCTGAAGAAGCTGGAGGCAGAGGACAGACTCCTGAGTACCTTACGGAAGCTAAGGGAGCGCATCACTACGTACACGTGTCCTCTAGATCAGGCAGCAGGAGAGAAGACATCTGGTCATTTGCTGCAACCGTTAAAACTTCTGATGAGGGAGCTACAAGATTACTTCAAGGAGCCGCAGGTGAGGAGAGCGCTGGCCACGAAGAAGATGAACGAGGACGCCGATGGAAGTGAAGCCACAGTCACCACCGTCCCTGAAGAACTGCGTCTGATCATCAGGGATAGGGTGGAAGGATCGGTCCAAGGACTGCTAAACCAGAAGGTTCTAACCAATCAGATGAATACGCTGGACGATCTGATCGGCACCCTCGCTCGATCTTGCATCAGCGACGCTCACCTTAGCATTCTACCCAGCATGTTGTCACGGTCTCGGCAGGCCTCGGGCAAGAACGCAGGAAGGAATGCGCGGACCTTCCACCACGCTCTAATGGAAGCGTTTGAGCTGATGGAATCCCTGCATAAGCACGGAGTCACCGGTCCAGTCAGCAGAGCCTCGTTACCCGGCATCTTCCTCAGTGGACTGACACCAGAGTTGCACGCGAGGGTTCATAAGGAGCTGTTGGGCAAGGTGGACTTTCATCAGTCAACTGGACCAGCTGGGTGGGAGGCGGAACTACTGCGCAAATACGTGGAGCAGGCTACATTGGAGGAGCGACGGGACCCGGTGGGACTGAAGGCAGCCAGGGACCAGTCTCCCTTTCCAGTGGCTGCGCTGGTTGAGTGCCTCGATGAGCACGTGGAGCAGTGCTACGCGCTACCGACAGCGCCGGCAGAGGTGGAGGGCAGGCAGCTGCCTGGATCGTCTACGTACACTGGTTGCAGGAAATGCAAATCTAAGGAGCACTTGGCGAGGGACTGCCCGCAGCAGCACGACCAGCAGAAGAAAGCTGCATGGTAAAGTGCATCTGGGATGAGGCGTTCGAGACCCTGGAGAACTCTGGCGCAAGCCCGGAACTTATGGAGGAGACGTTCGCAGTCATCGCGCAGGAGAGGGGTTCAGATTTTGGCGAGGGAGAGGCCGCGGGGGCCAGTTCCTCTCCCGGTCGCAAGGCATAGGTCCCGGAGCCAGCAGGGGGAGTACTCCGCCCCTTGCTGAGGCCGACAGGAGCGGGACCAGGCCTCTGGAGGAGAGGTCTGTGAGGGGGCGACACAGCCAGCCCTACCGGTGGAACACCCATTTCAGGGAAGACCACCGGATGAGGTATGGCCCGAGACCAACCCAAAAGGCAACCGAGAAGCTGAGGCGAGCTGTGAGGTGGTTGAAGCGGACTCACCCGGTTACTGTGGTGGCTCCAAGCGAGATGGAGCCAGAGGTGGCACCAGCGCAGGCATCCACCCCAACAGAGGTACAAATCAGGTTCCCTTTGTTCGGGCAAGGAAGTCGGGGGCACCCGTGCACAAAAGGTGTGTACCAGCGCGCCTTGCAGCCATCAGGTGCCAGAAGGGTGAGGTTCAGGGAGGAGGCAGCGCCCCGGCAGCTCTTTGGCCGTGCGCTGCGACGACGACTGGACCGTGCCAAGCCGCCGCCGCTGTCGCGAGCACAACAGCGAGGGCAACGTGACAAACCAGCAGCGTGGGAGGCAGCCAGGACACTGACGAGCAGGCGGCGGGAAGCAGAGGTGCATCAGCACAGAGTCAGGAGTGCCATGGTACAGGTGAAGGGCCGCATAGAGCACCTGAGGAAGATGGTGAAGGCGAGCAGGGAAACGGCGACCGCCAGACCAGCACCCTGGCCAGATGATCCAGCGCCGGAAGACTCCATCACCAGGTCTGCCCGCTGGACTGCCCTGATAGCGGAGGCAGGCACTTACCACCTACCCGACGACAACTCTGACGAAGAACTGAACCCGCGGGAAGTGGAGCCAGGTTTGCACAAACTGGCCAGCATCAGGCCGGACATAGGCGTGGACGCGGGGGCGGGGCGTTGGGGAGAGTGGCTGGACGAACATGTGCTAGCTGCCATGGATGCGTCCGGGCCCACTCTCATGATCTTTTGGGCGTGGATTGGCAAGGTGAGAGTGAAGGTCCTCATCGATACCGGGGGCTCCTCCAGCTTCACATCCCTAGAGACTGTGAAGAAGCTCAAGCTTCAACCATCAGTCCATGAGAAACCAATGCGGGTGCAGGTTGCAGATGGCACAGTCTACGACGCCAACTCTTGCATTCGACCCAAGCTCACGGCGGAGACGCGGAAGGGAAGTTATGCCAAGCAGGTAACTCTGCGAGTGATGCCCTTATCCTTGGGAGTGGACGTGGTGCTGGGGGGTGACTGGTTACGAGCTCAGCGGCGGATCACCTTTGACTACGCACAGTATGGGAGTGTGCGGTTTGGCCATGGGTCACAGAAGGTAGTCATTGCGGGATGCAATCCAGGGTCGTCATCTACAGGGTCTGGGCAGGCCATGGGACTGGTAGAGGCACAGCTTATCAGTACTAAGCAAGCCAGGAAGGACCTGCGAGCCTTGAAGGATAGCGGCGAGGAGGCGTACCTGATGTATCTGGCTCCAGATGGCACATTTAAAATGGAGGCCACCGACGACCCCAACTCTCCCTTAGAGGCCTCTGCAGCCCTATCAGAGTCATCTTCATCCTCATCATCGGAAGCAGAGGGTGACAACGCTAGGCAAAGGGGGGGGGAAGTTACCTCTGACGAAGAAGGCTGCAACAGCGACAGCACAGTAGCAAGCATAGCCACCCTAATCTCCGACAGCAGTTCGTCTGAATCTGAACAAGATGCAACAGAGCAGGAGGACTGGGCTCAGGAGCAGGTGTGTGCTCTGCGACCGGCGACGTGCCCCACATCAGCGCAACCCGCTGTGCGAGACTGGGGACCTTACCCCACAAGGGCCAGATGGGAGGCATTCCAGATGCTTCCACGAGAGCGCAGGGAGCAGGCTGCACAGCACCACGCGGAGGAATTGGAACCTGAGTGGGAAGAGGAGGCATGCTGTTTGTGGAAATGCGTCTGCAGCAGGAGCAACGGAGGAGCAGAGGGGTGAACCACAGGAGATCGCGCAGAGTTAGCGAGCCAGTACTGGCAGCACCTATAGAAGCTGAGACAGGGCAAAGCAAAGATGGGTATAGCTGTTTCAGGAAGGAGGCACCAGCTGCTGCAGCGACACCTAGTGAAGAGCAGAGCAGCGGCGCGGATGGCAAGGGCAGGCAGCACGAAGGCGAGACCAAGGAGGCCAAGCCGGATGAGGAGGACGCAGAGGTACCACAATGGATCCTGGACGAGCTGGTGAAGCTGAAGCAGCGTACCAGGACGTGGTGGGCATGGAGCTTCCCAAGGGCGTCGTGGACCGCGACCACAAATCGCCGCTGCGCGTGGACCCCGAGTACCGTGATGGCGCACGGCACAAGAGGTGCTACAAGCTGTCCATGGAGGAGTTACGACAACTTCGTGGGCAACTGGACGAGCTCTTGGCAAAGGGATACATCCGTCCCTCGTCTTCACCTTGGGGCAGTCCAGTCCTGATGGTGCCCAAGCCCTCCAACCCCAAGGAGCTGCGACTGGTGATCGACTATCGCCAGATCAACGAGATCACTGTGAAGGACCGTTACCCTCTCCCTGACGTACAGTCCCTCATTGATGACCTCCAGGGAGCGACTATCTTCTCCACCGCGGACGCTCTGTGGGGATTCTGGCAGGTGCCCATGGAGGAGGACGCAATCGAGAAGACAGCGATGACCACGCCGTTCGGAGCTTATGAGTGGCTGGTCATGCCCATGGGGTTGTCAAACAGTCCTTCTTGCTGGCAGCGTATGATGCAGAGCTACCTAGGTGGCTACTATCCCGAGATCCTTGTGGGAGGACCTAGAACGCTCTAGATCCTCCCACAAGGATCACTTTTTCAATAATTTATTTAGGCGCCCCACGAGCTTTCTACAAGTCAACACCAAGGAATACTTTCCACATGGGACCTATACTAAGTAGTATGGTGCGTGGTTTGACGAGAATCCATCATATATACTCCTAGCTAATGCATTTATAGCATGCCCCAACCAAATTTTGAACTGCTACGCCTTTTAAAGCTTCAAAAGCGGGGTGTATCTTCCATAATTTTTTGCCAATCGTATATCGATCCTTTGCCACCATAGACATGATATATCTCAAGGTATGCATGTATATTAATTATGTTTGGGTCAAAATACGACTTGGATAATGTATATTGGACACATCACACGAACGCGGTCACATGGGTAAGATATACACATTCCTTAAGTATGGGGATGATTTCGCATTTTGGGCGTGAGTCTTGGTCCATTTTAAGCTTTAAGGCTAGATCTTTGCCTTGGTGAGCACTTCGGTACTTTAATATGACTTCAAAGTCTCCTTGGGATTTTTTGGGGATTTTTTGAACCGTTAGAACTACCGCTAAAGGTTCTAGAATACGATTTTCAGACCCTGATAATGATGGAAATATTGAATTTCGACGGTACTACACCATAGCATGCGCATATGCGGCGATTAATCCGGCTAGTATGATATTAAAGGGCTTACAAAATTAGTTTTGGCCATATTCTCGAGGGTTAACAACATACGCACCAACCCGAGCTCGTGTAGCAAGGCCTAGAGTTGTCGGTACCCTAGATCCTTGTGGTAGGATCTAGCATTTTGATTAAAATTCTGTGAAAGCACCCACCCAAACCACGCTAAGATTAAAGGTCAAACCATCGACATTTCAAGCAAAGAAATGT
This sequence comes from Cymbomonas tetramitiformis, assembly GCA_001247695.2. NCBI lineage: Eukaryota > Viridiplantae > Chlorophyta > Pyramimonadophyceae > Pyramimonadales > Pyramimonadaceae > Cymbomonas > Cymbomonas tetramitiformis. The sequence continues at coordinate 21,700 of LGRX02022739.1, read as the reverse complement.
TATAGATAATTCAAAAGGTTCATAAATATTGCCCCAAAGCATATGCCGGGCCACTATATACGACATACAAGGTCGCCATGCCCATTTGCGCTAGATTCTTGTGGGAGGATCTGGATTAAGGATAGTAGCCATAGGACATCTCCCATTCGTAAGGGTGTTCGTGGACGATATCATGATCTTCAGTAAGAATCCAACTGAACACCTCGATCATTTGAAGCAGGTGCTGGAGGTCTGCCGTCAAAACAAAGTCCGGCTGAAGGAATCAAAACTGCGGTGCTTCAAGCGCTCTGTACGGTTCCTCGGGCATGTCATTGATCGTGAAGGATGCCGACCCCAGCAGGACAAGATCGCAGCAGTAAGGGATTGGCCCAAGCTGGAAACTGTCAAACATGTGCGACAGTTCCTGGGTCTGGCCGGGTTCTACCGCCGGTACATCCAGGGGTTCTCCGATCTAGCTCACCCATTGACCAAGCTGACGAAGAGCTTAGTGCCCTGGGAGTGGGGCCCAGAGCAGGAGCGAGCATTCGAACGGTTGAAGCACGCGCTGACCACAGCCCCTACGTTGATCCTTCCAGATAGAAGGCAGCTCACAATGGCGCCAGCCCATTCGTCGTACAGACGGACGCTAGTGCAGTGGCACTGGCTGGGGTACTGATGCAGGACCTGGGGAAGGGCCTGCAGCCGATCGCCTTCGAGAGCAAGCAGTTCTCATCAGCGGAACAAAATTACCATGCAGGGGAACGGGAGTTAGCAGCGATTCACCACTGCACGACTCAAACGTGGAGGCATTACCTTATCTTCACGGAGTTCCGACTCATGGGAGACCATGCGCCGCTGAAGTGGCTCTTCGCTCCAGGCCGGGAACTCAGCAGGCGACAAGCGAGGTGGTACGAGGATCTGGTGGAGGTGGGCGTGCATGCGATGGAGCACGTGCCAGGGCGCACGCTGGTGGTGCCGGACGCGGCCTCTCGCCGACCGGACTACGTGCAGACGACAGCGCGAGACGGGCTTAAGGAGGCGGGGTATGTGGACCCGAGCACCGACCAGCCTGTATCCGCGGAGGAGGGCCGAAGAGCAGCGGGAGCTAAAGGGAACCCAGCAGAAGTAACCAAAGCTAAGGCTGAGGTGAACGCAGCGGTAAAGGAGAAGAAGATGGGGAAGGAGGACCCTAGCTCTCCGTTGGACGCGGGGTTCAGTTCAGCAGACGAGGAGGACGAGGAGTACCCTCCAGTGAACCCTCCTGTGGTAACTGGGAAGCTGACGCAGCTTAATGGACTGTGGTGGGCGGAGACCCCCGACCTGTGGCGCGACGCCATGGACACAGTGGCCACGATGGCGGCAGTCTCTGCCCTTGCGGGCGTAACTACTAGAGCGGCAGCAGCAGAGCAATCAGCAACAGGTGATGACCCAGCGTCTCCCTTGGATGCAGAAGCCGTTCTATCAGAGACACCCCCAGCACAACCGCCTGCAACAGTAGCTCAGAAGCCAGTAGCGGAGCAGCAGCAGCCATCAGCAGCAGTGCAGCAACCAGCAGCACAACCGCCAGCGACAGCAGCAGAGCAGCAGCAAGCAAGCCCAAGGATCCGACCTGGAGAACCGCTGGTGGACAAGCAGGATTGGAAGTTGATCTCCTCGGAGTTCGCTAGGCTGCAGAGCAAGTACTCTCGAGCACTGGGAGGACCATTCCAGGTGGATGCGTGCTGTGACGCTATGGGTCAGAACCGACAGGTGAGCACATTCTGGACTGATTGCTTGAACGAGCAGTGGAGGGGTCGTATCGTCTGGTGCAACCCCCCCTTTTCAGACCCCAACGTGAGCATTGAGGACATTCTGCGACACTATGCATCTGAAGCAAAGCAGGACCCGTGCCACACAGCCGCCTTGTTCTTGTTGCCCGACTTCCCTCAGGCGAGTTGGCGACCGTTGCTACGTGAATTTGGCCTGGAGATCGTAGAAGTCATCCCAAGGGTGAACGAGCATGGTGAGCCCAACAGACTGTTTACCTCACCTGGAGAGGAGAGAGGTCACCGCGCGGCTCTGCAGGAACTGCCAGTCCCATGGCCAGTGCTAGTAGTGATAGCCAGGCCGCAGAAGCCATCCAGCAAGCTGGCCCCACGCGAGAGACCCACAGCGCAACCAGCAGTCACGCTCTCCGGAGCAGCAGCAAAGGTCAGAGACAAGTCGGGAACAGTGGAGCCAGGAGTGTTCTTGCGAGCGCTGAGAGCTGAGCACAGACGCAGCGAATATCTCAGGACCCTGAAGCAGGAGCTGCTAAATACCCAGCATCATCGCACAGAGCATTTCCGGTTGGTAAGCGACATCATTTGGAGAGTGGCTGAAGGGCGCTACCAGGTGGTGCTGGCACCGGACTCGCCCTTGCGGGAGCTAGTGTTGAGAGAAGCTCACGAGGCACCATCCGCAGGCCACACCGGCAGGGACAAGACGCTGGAGCGGGTCCGAAGACGTTTCTGGTGGCCGCGAATGGACCTAGATATAGCGGAATGGGTAAAGACGTGCGTGACGTGTCAGCAGACCCAGCCGCGACAAGGGTATCCCATGGGACTGTTGCAACCGCATCGAGTGCCAAGCAGGCTCTGGGAGGTTGTCAGCATCGATTTCGTAACCGGGCTTCCGATGACTCAGCGAGGAGTAAACGCCTTCACTACCTTCACCTGCAAGCTGAGCAAAATGGTACACGTGGTGCCAATGACCTACAACGACAGCTCCGCAGAAGTAGTGGTAAGACTGTTCATGGACGCAGTATGGCGATTGCACGGAGCTCCAATGAAGATAGTGTGTGACCGAGACCCCCGCTTTCGCGACGCCATGACTCAGGAGTTTATGCGACTGATGGGCGTCAAGGTAGCTAGCACCACTCCCTACCACCCTCAGAGCGATGGGCAAGCGGAACGCAGTAACCACACCGTGGAGCGTATGCTGCGCTGCTACGTTGATGAGAACCAGGAGGATTGGGACCTGTGGGTGGCTCCGGTGGAGTACGCCATCAACGACTCCAAATCGGCAGTGACAGGGTTCTCACCGTTCGAACTGGTGTACGGACATGCACCAGCGACCCAGTTGGACCTCTTCATGAACGCAGCTCTGGAAGGAGGTGCAAAGAGGAGGAAGGGCGGTCGCACAGCAGCGGACAAGCAGGGTACCGCTCACCAACTGGCCAAGCAGTTCGCGCGGCAGCTGCAGGCGGCACGAGAAGGTTTGCAACTGGCTCAGCAGCGTATGATAGAGCAGTTCGACGCACGACACCGGCTGCAGCACATTAAGGTGAATGATCAAGTATGGGTGGATGGTCAGCACCTGACTCTGCCTGGAGAACGGGGGGTGAAGCCAAAGCTGCGTAAGCTCAGGCACGGCCCCTTACGTGTAGTAGAATGTCTGTACAGCGACAGGCAGCAAGAGCTGCCAGAGCAGGACCGTGGAGCCCCGTCAGCGTACAGGTTGGAGCTACCCGTGCATTGGAAGGTGCACGATGTGTTCACAGCGGATCGGCTCACCCCAGTTCATTCGGGAGCCAAGCACTTCGTGAGTAGGCGGGAGGAAGTGGCACCACCACCAGTCTTGGTAGAGGGTCAGAGGGAGCGTGAGGTGGAACGCATCATCAGCACTCGCTTCAGGAGGTTAGGTGGAAAGGCTGGTGGGACAGTGCAGGAGTGGCTAACCAAATGGAAAGGGCTTCCGCACAGTCACAGCCAGTGGCGAACCCGGGAGGATTTGGAAGGGCGAGGGGGCAGGCTAGAACCTCTGCGAATCTTCGAGGCTGAGGAGGAAAGGCTGAAGAAGGCTCCAGAGAAGAGGCGAAGGGAGACTCATAAGGGTCAGGAGGAGCAGCGAGCACAGTTGATGGCTATGAGACCTCCCACCCCAACAGTCCGCAGCAGTAGCCAAAGCCGGGCCTATCAGCCCCACCTCTCGAGAGTGCAGCACCCAGTCAGGATTTTGGTGTTGTTCTGCGGTACCGGTTCAGTGGAGCAGCAGTTCCAACGTCAGTTTAGGGACTGCGAGGTGGTAACAGTGGACATCCTACCCAAGTGGCAAGCCACGTGCACGGAGGACATCCTTCACTGGAACTACAAGCTCTACCCGCGGCATCATTTCGACGTCATCTGGGCCAGCCCCCCCTGCAAGGAGTACAGCAAGGCGAAGACACTAGGAGCTCCAGATCTGAAGCTGGCGGACAGGCGCGTGCGGCGTACCAGGGAGATCATTGAGTTTTACGATCCTGCGTATTTCTTCATAGAGAACCCAGCTGGCGACACGCTGCGAGGATTGCACACGCGCGCCGTAATGAAAGGTCTGCCAGAGCCACTGTTGACCACCTATTGTAAGTATGGCGCACCGTACATGAAGCCAACTCACATATGGACAAATGCGGCACCTTCAGTACCTTTGTTACAGTGCACCCACACGACTCCCTGCCCTGCGCGAGCAATGCTAGGAAGGCACGAGAACACGTCCCAAGGGGGCATCTCCTCGGCTAACACCCGCGGTATGGGTTCAGCCCAAGCGGTATATGCAATACCTCGTGCGTTGCTGTACCACCTGTTTTGCGAACTGAAGCTGAACGAGCGCATGAAGGAGGAGAGCGCACTCGCGGTAATGAACCTCATCTCGACGCTGACAGCGAGGACTGACATGTGCGAGTTTCAAGATACCGAGGCTGGTCAGCCACGGGGCGCAATGGCCGCAGAAGACCCGTGATCTGGTAGTGCTGAGGTTGCCAAACCTGATGAGCGTTGGCAGCGTGAGACGGTGAAGCGCCTTGGCGAACCCGGATTGCGGAAGGGGACCCAGACCCAAGGACTGGGGGGCACGGACCCAAGAACCGTAAGGGGGACCCGGACCCGAGGACTGGGGGGCACGGACCCAAGAACCGTATGGGGGACCCGGACCCGAGGACTGGGGGGCACGGACCCGAGAACCGAGGGCTTAGCAGCCCGATCTTGTCGCAAAGTGCATGCTAACCTTCCCTGACTATGTACATAAGAGCACGCAGGACAGCCTAGCGAGGACGTAGGCGCGCCGCAAAGGGGGGGAGAGTTGTACTAGGGTGTATCGCGAGTCAGACGAGAGACAGTCGTGTCTGAATGACGAGTGACAGCACCAGTGACAGTCACCAGTATGACCGCGAGGTATGACAAGGGTGACTGACAGCTTGTGACTTTTTGAACATCTGCAACCACAGCAGATCAGGTTGAGAGAATTGGTGGGAAACCATTCCAGAAATGGGGGGGGAACCATTTTATATTCAAACAGCCACACAGATCTGGAGGGAAACCAGGAGAGTCCCAGATCTTGCCACATCATCAGATCTATGACTATTCAGTAATTCAGAGCAGAGATCACTGTATGACTGGCAGCTACAGCCCAAGGGCCAAATGACAAGACCTGTCAGAGGATATGTGAACATGAAGTGACTGAGCATGTGACTGTCGAATTCGGATGAGATCTGAGGGAATTCGAGTCGACATGTTACTACTTAAAGAGCTGAACAAGCTCTCATGTCAGTTTTTGAATTAGTTACACATTGGCACTGACCTCTGGTGTCTTGTAACTTCAAACAGTAAAAGTTCATCTAAGTATAAAGAAATATCCGACAGTATACAAAGCATTCCGATATCAACCTATGGTCCTAGTACCATATTCCCTGTAAGTGTTACTTGCACCCTTGTGAGACTGGTTCAGTCCTCACAACCGAACAATGCCCGACGCGGACGGTACGAGCGAGCGATCGATAAAATCTGAGAGAAAATTTTGAGGGACAATCCTGCAGTGTGGCATGTGGCGATGCCACTTTTTTTCTTCAGGAAAACCTGTTTCGCTCCTATAAGGGAAACAAATTGTGAAACCGATGTTTTTTTTGAAAACCTGCAAAACCGATTCCTACGACGCGACAAAAAAGGGAGGGTTCCTCGCCCCCCGCAAAGAAATGCTGGCTATTTCGCCGATCGGTACTGCGTGAATGAATAGCTATAGGCATTGCAATACCTTATGCATAATATGAGCTTTGGTTTTGCAATAACCCGCACTCGCTAAAGAACTTATTAGGGCAGATATCGTGAAATATGCCACAACTTTCTGAAATTATCCGGACCAAACTTTCCTAAATCGAGTCTAGAAATACCCCCCCCCCCTTTAGAATCTCTCCAAGGTGAAATGTTTCGGACGCCGCCTATGGAATAGAAATTCGAGGGCGCACATTTCTGAAATCCCCGTTGGCAATATGTGGATTTTGCCCTAGCCAATCGCTAAGCAACGAGTGATGCTATGCCTGTGCACATTTTCTCATTATTTGTGCCAATTGAAATGAGTCATTGGCCTATCGACGTGTTATTCCGAGCATTTCTTCAGTATGCCTTTGGGGGTTTAAAAAAGAGCTCGACCAATTATTGCCCAATTTAAGTATTTTCGCCGAAAAGTGACATTACTAAGAAGCCGCATCAGCATTTTGAGCCACTGTGCGTTTCAGCTAAAAAACCTCTAAGCATCCTACCATCTTCATCTCAGACCCCGTGTGTTCCCTACCATTCCGAAAATATCCGAGATTTGTATCACTATCTACTTGGTATATTTTGTCATGGTAGGGCCTTCACCACGTTCTGGGCCTCCGGATTGATATACCAGTCCTTGTAAGATACACACTAAAGGGTGGGGTGCAAAAGGTAAATGCAGGGAAGTGATATCACATACCGGTACAACAGGTGTGTGGTAACGTTGTCATGGGCTTTCGAACCAACAATATGCTACAAGACAACATCCTAAGCGAGTACAGTGCAAAGCACATGCAAATGCCCCCGATATTTACGGGTTCAGAATACTGGAGATGCTTATTGCACACTCGAAACCTAACATGCGGTAAAAGAACTAAAAACACCAAGGAATGCCATAGCAAACATGGGAAGCCACTAACACTGAATATAGAAACGTACACGAAGATCCTATACAAGAAACACGTGGCAGAATACTATAAACACAAGATTCGTCAGATGAGTACATCCATACCTACACAATTAGTCAAGCAAAGTGCGTCTGATCTGAATGGACAAACGGGTTAGTCAACAACATCTTGCAGTCTCGCCAACTTCATCCACCATTTTCTTCGGCAAGTCAACTAAAGTCTTCAGGACATCGGCCCTGGCGTCATTTGGGCATCTGCCCCAACAGTACTAACAGTGAAAGGTTCTGAAAGTATGCTGGGGGTGCCTTGGACCCCAGTTACGCCTGTAGAGGGGGTGACCTGAGGTTGCGTACTGGGAGTAGGTTGCACACTGGGAGTGCCCTGGGTAGTGGCAGGAGTGCTGTCCACTTCGAAAAGCTTATTCGAGCCACTAACACTGAATATAGAAACGTACACGAAGATCCTATACAAGAAACACGTGGCAGAATACTATAAACACAAGATTCGTCAGATGAGTACATCCATACCTACACAATTAGTCAAGCAAAGTGCGTCTGATCTGAATGGACAAACGGGTTAGTCAACAACATCTTGCAGTCTCGCCAACTTCATCCACCATTTTCTTCGGCAAGTCAACTAAAGTCTTCAGGACATCGGCCCTGGCGTCATTTGGGCATCTGCCCCAACAGTACTAACAGTGAAAGGTTCTGAAAGTATGCTGGGGGTGCCTTGGACCCCAGTTACGCCTGTAGAGGGGGTGACCTGAGGTTGCGTACTGGGAGTAGGTTGCACACTGGGAGTGCCCTGGGTAGTGGCAGGAGTGCTGTCCACTTCGAAAAGCTTATTCGAATGCAACCTGGGAGTATGTTGCGGAGACGTGTTTTGCATCACACCATCCGATGTCTAAGCAAGCACACCACCGCCCACAGTCCCCATATCTCAGTTTATACTCATTCCCAGAACACCAGTGATGCTCTCAAGATTTGACGACGTGAGCCTTTGGACACAGCGCGCATTGCTACCAAGTGCTGGTGAGTTATTGCATCATATTCACAGGCAGAGCATTCCCCACCACTGCGCCCAACGTGCTAACTACACCTTGCGCTAAGGAACTTCCATTTCAAACGATGTCGTGGACGAGCAGCGAGGCTAAATCTCCACACGAGGGAGATGCGCATCCCCAAAATGCCCGACACCTGCACACGAGGAAGATGCGCATCCCCAAAATGCCCGACACCTGCACACGAGGAAGATGCGCATCCCCAAAATGCCCGACACCTGCACACGAGGAAGATGCGCATCCCCTAAATGCCTGACACCTGCACACGAGAAAGATGCGCATCCCCAAAATGCCCGACACCTGCACACGAGGAAGATGCGCATCCCTAAATGCCCTGACACCTGCACACGAGGAAGATGCGCATCCCCTAAATGCCCGACACCTGCACACGAGGAAGATGCGCATCCCCTAAATGCCCGACACCTGCACATGACGTCACTGCGTCTTACAGCGCATTGCAGCACTAGCTCAGGAGGCGCCTCGCCTGGGATAACATCTCAAAGGTGCATCGCAGCACTACTGGAGCAGGCGCAGCGCATCGACGACGTCTCAAGGCGCATCGTATCGACGTCTTACAGCGCGTTGCATGATGCCATCTTAGTTTAAGCAGGGAGGCCCACTGCGGGGACAAGGGGGGCTGCTGCGGACTCGGTGCTCGGCAGGTGGCACTCTGCTCCTTGTATCTACCTTGTGGCGAGCGAGGATCCACTCAAACAGGGAGGCCCACTGGTCCCGGTTCAAGCCGTTGCCCTTGGCCGGGAGCTGCAGGTCCAGCGTGCGCATCGGTGACTCCAGAGACAGCAACGTGTCGGTCTCCACTCGGCGCCCGAGTGCCATCGTCACTGCAGTCGACTTGCCCTTCACCACCTGTGCCAAACCTCTCCCATCTCCTTCCGCCCATGTCACCTTCCCCATTGGCGAAACGGAGCAGTATGGCCTTCCAGCTTCCGCCGCAAATCAACGGACAGAGGAGCAGTATGGCCTTCCAGCTTCCGCCGCAATCAGCGGACAGAGAACGTATGGCCTTCCAGCTTCGCCGCAAATCAACGGACAGAGAGGCAGTGGCCTTCCAGCTTCCGCCGCCAAATCAGCGGACAGAGGAGCAGTATGGCCTTCCAGCTTCGCCGCAAATCAACGGACAGAGGAGCAGTGGCCTTCCAGCTTCCACGCAATCCACGGACAGAGGAGCAGTATGGCCTTCCAGCTTCCGCCGCAAATCAACGGACAGAGGAGCAGTATGGCCTTCCAGCTTCCACAGCTTTCCTGCCAAGCCTCCTCGTGGGCCATGGCCCCGGAGGTATGCTCTGCCCAATGGGCGGCAAGTTGGGTGTGGGGATGAGTGCAGGGCGCACCTTGCTGATGAGGGACACGGGGAGCGTGCTGCTCGAGGGGTGCGTCTTCGTGGTGCTCCCGAGGGGATCAGTGCCTCTCTTAGCTCCGCCGCGCCGCGTCCCCCAGCAGATAGTGTCCATGTCTGCAGGAGCCGGCACCCGGGCACCCGGCATCAAGGGTCGGCCACCAGCAGGGGCAGGTGGAGGACGCATCAGCTCAGAGGGAGACTGCACCGTGGATGCCGATCCACACCAACAGCCCGGCACGGCCAGATCACCACAAGCCAAGGGAACTCAGGCCCGGCGCCCTGTATGCCGGTCGGAAGGTGCGGATGAGAACACTACATTCGTGACCTTGGTCAACGCTCGATGGAGCATCTTGGAAGTGGACACCTAAGAGATCGCATCAGCTTCCAGGGTGGGACTGCAGACGCGGGGCAGGCGGAGGTATACGGACACAGGAATAATGCGGCGGGAAGAGGTATGCGAACGCCGGACTGGAGCACACTTTGGAGGGCTAAGGGGACGAAGTCTCGAGAGGGGCTTTCGCAGAAACAGCTGAGCGGCGGCTAAAGCATCAACTGCATGCACGGCCGGGTGAAAGGGAGCGTCGCTGGTGGGGGGCATGGCGCGGGGTGGCGCTTGAGGCGGCGCAACCTTCGGTGATCCACACGTAGCGCTCGTGCGAGCCGCGGCCGTGGTGGTTGTGCTTGATGAAGAGGCCACCGCGGCGCAGCAGGTTCAGCTTCAGGTCGGTGTCCTCCTTCATCACCATGCCACGCTCACTCTGCGTCCCCGCCAGCAAGACCCGATGAAAAAAGCGCGGGGGTCAACCTGGAGGGCCAGGATGCAGGGTGGGGTTTGACATGGAGGGCCAGGATGCAGGGCGGGGTTTGACTTGGAGGTCCTGGATGCAGAGCGGGGTTTGATCTGGAGGGCCAGGATGCAGGGCGGGGGTTTGACTTGGAGGGCCAGGATGCAGGGCGGGGTTTGACTTGGATGGCCAGGATGCAGGGCGGGGTTTGACTTGGAGGGCCAGGATGCAGAGCGGGGGTTGGACTTGGATGGCCAGGATATAGAGCGGGGGTTTGACTTGGAGGGTCAGGTTCGTCCACGAAGGCGGGGTGCCACGAGAGGGTTCATCCGCGGAGGCGGGGTGCACGCTGGAGGGCTTTACCTTGAGGGACAGAACAGATTGCTGGAGGTTTTCGATCTCCATCGCCGCAGTCTGCAGCTCGGTGAAGCGCTCGTTGGAGGACTGCTCGCAGCTCGCCAGGTTGGTCTGCACAGCATCCACCGGCAGCCTCGGGTGCCGTCATCCCTCCAGGGGGGCTCGGCGTCCCTCCCGGGGGCTCGTCATCCAAGGTGGGGTGCTAGTTTGAACATTGCGCTCATGGGACCCCCCTTAATCATACCGGCAAGTTGCGACGCTCCCCACCATTCGAGCTTCAAGCTGGTCCCTCCGAGGTTTCATGCGCTAGTAGGGATTATGTTACACCCTACTTCTGTGAGCTTCGACCCTAATGATGGGATATGCAGATTAGGCCAGATGTCGGGTATGCCCATTCGGTGGCAAGGTTACGGCATTGCAAGCGCTGTGCACCTTCCTGTTGGCTGATGACTCAGCACACACACACGGGCGGACAGAGCACTGATGCGTGACGCTGGATGGCAGTCCAAAACAGATCTGGCAGCACGTGGCCTGTCAACGGGTGGGCGGACGGGAACGCACCAGCAGCTCTGCCTTCTCTGCTTCGAGGGCCTGCGCGGACCTCTGGAGCTTGTTGTTCTCCTCCACCTGCGCCTGGTAGATCAGCTGCGCCTGCTTCACCTGCTCCTCCTGCTCCGACACGGTGCTCTCCAGCTCTGACAGCTTCACCTGCATCATTCCCGCCGTCGCGGCTGCCAGGGAAGTGGTTGCGTTTGCCTCCGCTATTTCCTCCTTGGTTGCCGCCACCTTCGTGTCCGCGTTCGCCGCCGCCGCCTCCGCCCCTGCCAGGGCTTCCTGCAGCTTCTCCACCTGCACCACCTGGGCTTCATGCCGCCAGGCGTCAGAGGCGCTGCGGCCGCCCGAGCTCTGTGGCTGCCGCCAGCAAGACCCGATGGAACAAGCGCGGGGATTTGATCTGGAGGGCCGGGAGGCACGGCGTTACGCGGCACTCCGCCGCAGCCGAAGATGTCTGCGGATGCATGGCTCAAACATGCCGAGGGGGCTCAATGTCCCGCACCCTTAGAGGGCTGTCTATGGTTTTTTTTTTTTTTGGCTCAAGCATGCCCCAGCGCTGCGAGCGGCTGCTGGTGGGAGCGAAGGGGAGCTCTGCGTTCGGGCTTCGGGGGATGTCCGTCAGCCACAATCACTCGAGCTGCACTCCGCATTCCGAAGGGGACCGTGAGCATGACCGGGGGGAGACAATGCCCACCTTCTCAAAGATGTGCTCTTCGACTGTGACGAGGCGCTGCTCGCCCTCAGACATCCAGGTGATCATTTGGTCCACCTCCCTCTGCGCAGCCCGCCTCAACGCGCCACATGAGCCCGCCACACCTCGCGCTGCTGCACCCCGCCGCGCTTCATCTGGCTTGTGCTCCCGGGACCCGGCTCCGTCGAGCAGCGTGGTGGGCCGCAGGCATCTGGCCTACCCGTGGCGCCCGAGCTTGTTTGAGAGGGCCGGCGGCAGGTGGGCGGCCAGCAACTGGAGGCGCGGGCGCGAGAACAGCGCAGGCGCAGGGGAAGACACGCCCGAGGCGGCACCTCTGCGGCATGCAGCTGCTCCGCCTGCGAAGCCAGCTTGGCGTCTCGCTCCTTGATTCGGTTCGCCAGCTCCATCAACGTCTTGGAGGACGAATCAGACTCTGTCTCACTGCCACATGGCCCTCCCGCCCCCATGGCCACACGCGCGTCTCACCTCACCGCAGGGCCCCACTTCCTTCCCCTCCCGACCCCACACGCGTCCCCTCTCCCTGCAGCACCACCTTCTCACTTTCGCACGATGTCCGATGTCCGTGTGTGGTGGTGTACGGCGGTTGTGTCATCGGCTCTGTTCACGGAAGATGACCACTAATCACGCACGCGCCTCCCCCGCAGTTCAGCAGTGTCAGAGCAGAGAATCCGACGGCTGCGAGCGAGTCTGCTGCTCAGCAAGGGTGCGATTTTGAGGCATGCCGATGCTCAGTCGCGCGGGCTTTGGATATATTCGCATTTTTTTGCTGCGCACCAAAGTTCGCCGGTATATTACTCAAGTGACAAAGCACACTCTTGGCTTTTCGCGCCGGCTCGTTCCGCCCAGCACGAAATCATCCCGAGGTCGCCTTGCCCCGAACGCTCTGAAACGCAATTGAAGGCTTGGTACTGTTTGTCAGTGAAGACATCCGGGCGGAGACGCCCGTGAAGGGAGCTGCAGATCTCAAGTATAAGTGTTCAAGATACGGAAAGCAACTCCTATGTGCTCTTCCAGTCCCACGCTAAGCTGAGCAGGGAATTCAGAGCGGACAGTCTCTCCGCTTCAGTTTCTCCGCGATTGCTTTGGCGAGCCTCAAGTGAAAGGGCACTCGTGGAAGTTGCTTTCCGTATCTTGAACACTTATACTTGAGATCTGCAGCTCCCTTCACGGGCGTCTCCGCCCGGATGTCTTCACTGACAAACAGTACCAAGCCTTCAATTGCGTTTCAGAGCGTTCGGGGCAAGGCGACCTCGGGATGCTTTTGCGCCGAATGGAGCGCGCCGGCGCGCCATGCCAGGACGGCCCTTTGCCACTATAGTAATATATCAGCGAGTTCTGGCGCGCAACACGATTCGCAGACATTACAGCGCGGCGGAACACTAGGATGCCTCGGAGTTGCAACCTCTGAGCAGCAGACTCGTACATCTCAGACGAGAGGAGGACGATGACGCTGAAATCATTATCGGCTTATTCTACGATCGCTCCACTTCAAAAAACTGGCGTATGGTAAGTAACGGAGTGGTCCACGGGCCCGGTGGGGAGGTGGCACACATTCTCACGGGCTCGTCTTTGCGCGGCGTTGTCTGTGTGCTTGTCTCCATGCTGCATTCCCTCAACCCACACGGCGCGCTCACAACGCAATGTCGAAGCTGCCGTCATGACACGGGCCCAAGCAGGAGGGAGGAGGCTTACCCAGCGGATGGGCTCTGGAGACTGTGGTTGGTCTCGCGGAGCTGGGCCGCCTCGTCACGCAGCTGCTTCAACGACTCGTTCTGCCGGCTCAGTTGCTCCGACATGCGCTGCGTTATCGCTTTGTCCTCATCCTACGTCCCCGCCGCCCCAGGCCTCCCACCCATGCGCTCTCAGCCAGAGCCTCAGCTCCTGGGCAGGTGGACCTCCCACACCTGCGCTCCCAGCCAGCGCCTCAGCTCCTGGCCGGTGGGGAGGGCGGGCACCTCGCGGGCTTCCTGCGCCACCTGCTCGCGGGCCTTCTCCACCTCCTGCATGGCGACCACAGAGTCCCGGCGCATCGCCTTGATCATGGCGTCCTTGTGGTACATCTTGGCTTCGTAGCGCGAGCACTCCTCCTCCTTGTCCTGGATCAAAGCCTCCCGTTCCTCCACCTGCGCCTGCAGCTCCTCCATGGTCTTCCGCATGGTGTCCAGCTCAAAGTGCGACTCCTCGAGTGCGCGCTGCGACGATGCCATCCGGCCGTCCTGCGCCCGCCCCCTCGCCAGCCCGTCCATCCGATCATCTCCAACCCAACCACGGGTGATCAACGTACTGCAACTGACCTAACCTCCACACGGCTCTCCCATTAATTCCTCTAATCTTCACTTGCATATACATGTCCTATCTCCACTTGCATATACATGTCCTATCTCCACTTGTTTATACACCTCCTATCTCCACTTGTATACACACCTCCTATCTCAAATTGTACATATGTTACGGCACGAGCGCGCCGCTGGCATATGCCGGCCGTTTTTGGCACAAGCGCGCTAACACTGGTAAATTGCACATTCAAAAAGCATCCAACTATCCCAGTATACTAAGTGTCGTCACCCTGATGTGTTTCCAATCTTCACTTGTATTTACACCTCCAATCTTCACTTGTATACACACCTCCTATCTTCATTTGTATATATATATATATACACCTCCTATCTTCACTTGTATATGCACCTCCTATCTACACTTGTATATACACCATCTGCTGGCGGAAGCCCATGGCAGCTTGCAGTCACCATACCCTGGCAAACCTGCAGTCACCATACCCTGGCACAGCTTGCAGGCACCCAGGCTTGCAGTCACCATACCCTGGCACAGCTTGCAGTCACCATACCCTGGCACAGCTGCAGTCACCATACCCTGGCACAGCTTGCAGTCACCATACCCTGGCACAGCTTGCAGTCACCATACCCTGGCACAGCTTGCAGTCACCATACCCTGGCACAGCTTGCAGTCACCACTTGCAGTCACCATACTCAAAATTATTGGCACTATAATTTCGGATTAGGTAGCAGAGTACACCCCGTCGATGTCGCCTGGGATTTTTTGTGCACCAGATTTTCTGTGCGACAGATCCCGTAGCGACGAGCGAGAGCGACAGTCGTGTCGCCCACGACGGGTTCGGACGGTGACCCGTCACTGCGTGTCAGTCTGCCCGCTTCATATGCCCGAGTCATATGAGTCACTTGCTTGATCTGTTTTGGGATTTCAAACTGACACTTTTTCGATCGGCCGCCGCGTGGCCCGATTGAGCCTCGGCCAACTGCCAAGAGTTGTGCGACAGTGCTTAAAACAGTTCCACTGGAATCAGTGAAACAGTTTTCTCACTTCGAGCCCACACATGCCACAAGCACGGCTTTGCTCTTTTTTCTCCCGCCGTCCCTCCCTGGTCCTGTTGTGTGACTCTGGGTTTGAGCGTGGTGGGGTTTGGGTGAGAGGAAGCTTCTTTGTCCCCCAGGTCTTGGCTGGAGCCGAGCTGGAGCCCAGCAGCTGCTTGGCAGCTGCACAGAAGCTTCCTTGTGTCACCACTGCTTAGAGCCACAGTTCAGACACTTGGCTAGTTGTGAGACTGAGAGATGAGACAGACTCGAGAGTTGTGGGTACAGAGAAACAGAGACATGGGACCCCTGCCTGATGTCTGACTAGCAGACCGCTGTGACCAGTTAGCACTGGAACACATCTTCGCAGCTGGTATATCAATATTTGATTTGTATATAAAATATTGCTAGTCCCATGTGTGTTGTGATTGTGCCTTGGTGTACCTGCTTCCTGGCAAGAATAACCTGGCACAGCTTGCAGTCACCATACCCTGGCACAGCTTGCAGTCACCATACCCTGGCACAGCTTGCAGTCACCATACCCTGGCACAGCTTGCAGTCACCATACCCTGGCACAGCTTGCAGTCACCATACCCTGGCACAGCTTGCAGTCATACCCTGGCACAGCTTGCAGTCCCATACCCTGGCACAGCTTGCAGTCACCATGCCCTGGCACAGCTTGCAGTCACCATACCCTGGCACAGCTTGCAGTCACCATACCCTGGCACAGCTTGCAGTCACCCTACCCTGGCACAGCTTGCAGTCACCATACCCTGGCACAGCTTGCAGTCACCATACCCAGGCACAGCTTGCAGTCACCATACCTGGCACAGCTTGCAGTCACCATAGCTGCAGTCACTATGCCCTGGCACAGCTTGCAGTCACCATACCCTGGCACAGCTTGCAGTCACCATACCCTGGCACAGCTTGCAGTCACCATACCCTGGCACAGCTTGCAGTCACCATACCCTGGCACAGCTTGCATCACATACCCTGGCACAGCTTGCAGTCACCATACCCTGGCACAGCTTGCAGTCACCATACCCTGGCACAGCTTGCAGTCACCATGCCCTGGCACAGCTTGCAGTCACCATACCCTGGTACAGCTTGCATGCCCGGAGCATCTTCGTACCAGCAATGCCTGTCCGCGCTGGAACCCCGCACGCGGCCATCCGGCCAGAAGCACTGCTCCACACGATACTATCGCCCATCATTCAAGGAATGATCAAATCTGCACTCCCTCCTAACTGATCCGCAAGGGGGGTCTGGATCATGGCGGGTGCCTCGCGCCGCCCCACCTGCAGGGCCGCCGTGTGCTCCGCCGCAGCCAGCACTCTCTGCTCCGCAGCCTCCTGCTGCCGGGTGGCCTCCGCAAGCTCCTCTTCGCGCCATTGGACCGTGATCTCCAGCTCTTGCACCTTCAACTTCTGCTCCTCGAGCTCCAGATCAGCCTGCAGCACATTCGCCGTGCAGCGGATGTACATCAGCGGAGACAAGATCCTGCAATGGCAAGGCGTGTGCGGCAATCGGTCGGGCACGGGTGGCGCGCGCGAGACGTGAGGATGAGAAGAAGTTGCCGTGCCTGAGACACCGCGGTGATGGCCATTGCTGCCCCCTCCGAGGGGACCACGGCAGCCATCATGCCCTGCACCTCTCTCAGCGCCTCCAGCTCCGGCTCGCTCAGGTGGTCCACCGGAAGCCCGCCATCCTTCGAGCGCTGCCCGCCACCTCCGTCCAAAACCACACATCTCACTCATCACCTTCAGCTCTGGGTGACGTGTGGGATCATGGCCTCCAGCCAGCTGGCACAAGGCTCTCGCGCGTCCCCTTCCTATCCATGGCCACTTGTAACGTGCGCCGCAGAGAGGAGTGCAGGGGCCACAGAGGCGGGGGCAGGGGTACGCCTGCCCGGCACTACGCACCTCCTGGAGTAGAGAGAGCCACTGCTTGAGCTCGTGTGTTGGGTGCTGCGTAGATGCCTCCTTGGCATTCTCCCTGCAAAGCACGTCGAGTCACTTTCTCTCGGGCATCACTGCAGAGCACGCCACGTCACTTTCTCTCAGGCATCACTGCAGAGCACGCCACGTCACTTTCTCTCGGGCAGCACTGCAGAGCACGCCACGTCACTTTCTCTCAGGCAGCACTGCAGAGCACGCCACGTCACTTTCTCTCGGGCATCACTGCAGAGCACGCCACGTCACTTTCTCTCAGGCAGCACTGCAGAGCACGCCACGCCACTTTCTCTCAGGCAGCACTGCATCACTTGCTTTCCTTAATTCGAGGCCCCCTTTAATACCCCCTTGAATACGGCCCCCGCCCCCCTGGTTGGGGGGGCGCACTTCGGCTCCGCTCTGAGCGCCTGCATCTCCTCGGCGTGCTGCTCCTTCACCTGCGCCATCTCCTGCTCCACCCGTGCGAGCTGCGCCTGCAGCTCTGCCATGCTCAGCTCTCGCGCCTCCGCGCTGCATCGCCCATCCCCCCCCCCCCCGCCTCAGCGCCCCCGCACCCAGCGTCAGCCTCAGAGCCAGCATTGCCTTCTCGAGCTCGGGGCCGGCGGGCGTTGCCACCATCGTGCTGCTGCGGCGCTTCCCAGGCGCCGGCCGCACCTAGAGAGGGCGCTCGCCAGCTTGGCTTGCAGCTCTGTCTGCACATCTCGAAGCAGGTTGTTCTTCTCCTCCAGCTCCTGGGTCTGCTCCCAGCCGCCGCAGCCCAGGCCCTGGCCGTGGTCAGCCTCGCGAGTCACCAGCCTCCAGGGAGCGGCTCTCGGGAGCCCGGGAGCCGCAGCCTTTTTTGAGGCGGTGTGCTGCGCGGCACCGGCGCTGCGAGCGACGTGGGCGGCCAGAGGCGAGGTGGCTCATAACCAGATGTGTCTGCGCTCAAGCAGCTACTGCACCAAACAGAGCGACGCTGGGATTTGCTTTGCGGTGATGGGGTGCGGTGGACGTGCGGGAGTGGACGCGCTGCCGCACCTGCAGGGCGCGCCTCTCCGCCAGCGGGTCCGCAGGAGGGGCAGGGCTCGATGGTGTCGAGCGCAGCAACAGCACCTCCTTCTCCATCTGCAGTCAAGGTTCCCCTCCAACCACACGCTCCTGTCGCACTGTGGTGATCGCACGGATGGAGGGGTGCAGCCGTCGCACCGTGGTGATTGCACGGATGGAGGGGTGCAGCCGTCGCACTGTGGTGATTGCATGGATGGAGGGGTGCAGCCGTCGCGCCGTGGTGATTGCACGGATGGAGGGGTGCAGCCGTCGCACTGTGGTGATCGCACGGATGGAGGGGTACGGCTGCCATGCCGTGGTGAACGAGTGGGCACGGTGAGGGAGGGGGGCGCACCTGCTGGATGCTCTCGCTGAGAGACTTGATCTGCGCGTCCTTCTCCTGGGAGGTCTGCCGCAGCGTGTCCGACTCCTTCAGTGTCAGCTTCACTGTACCCTGCACGCAGGATCCCCTCTCCCCCCTCCCCAACAGCCCTCATCCATGCACGCAGGATCCCCTCTCCCCCCTCACCAACAGCCGTCATCCCTGCACGCAGGATTCTACACAATTATTGGCACTATAATTTCGGTTATCCGCATGCAACTAGTTCACAGCCCCCCTGTCGTCCTGTCCACTTGGGGAGGGGGGATGGCCTTGCCATCGGGCAGCGGTAGCTCCTGATTCACGCCTCCTGCAGATCTAAGAACTCAGTAATCCAGGCCTGATCGGCAGGAGTGTCCCTGATTGTTAGATCTAGGGATCCTGCTCAGGCCCGATCGGGCTGTACAGCCCGATCCGCACAACAGCCGAGCTATCGGCTGTGAGGGAGTTCTAAACCTGACTGTAACATCTTTGCAGCTCAATTTTCTCACTTCACGCCCGCAGGTGCATAGCACCGTTCAGCTTTTTCTTTCCCACCCTCCCTACCCTTGACAAGTGGCGCTTGGGTTGTTAGATGGGCGGTGTCAGGTGTGTGGAAGCTTCGGGCTCAGCTGGACGGTAGACCAGCTGGAGCCACCTTCCGAGAACCTTCAGAGAACCTGCTTGCAGCTTCGTGGAAGCTTCCATGTCGCCACTGCAGAGAGAGAGAGAGAGAGAGAGAGCCACAGTTTCACCAAATGGCAATCTAGAGTGAGCGAGACTTGTAGTGAACATGACTCGGACAGACGTGGACCAGCCTTGCTTGCCAGCAGTAGCCAGAGCACCTGAGAGACTCTGAAGGGGGGACCCCCAGCTAGCTGCCGGTAACAATTTGATTTCTAAATAAAATTGTTGTCCACATCCTGCTGTCTTGTTCACTTGTGACGAATTGCAGGAGACGAATAACCTCTCCCCCCTCCCCAACAGCCGTCATCCCTGCAGCCGTCATCCCTGCAGCCCTCATGGGGGCGACGAGGCCCGGTGGGGAGGTCATCAGCGCGAGGAAGGAGTTCAGGTTTAGGGTTTGGGCTCGGGCTGACTTGGAGCTCCGCCATCTTCATGTTGCTGTGCGCCATCGAGGCCTGCAGCAGCTGCCGCTCCTGCCGCCAAGCCGCAATACCTTCCCGCACGCAAGCCAGTGCCTGCTGCGAGTGCTCGCTCGGGCTGCCGGAGCTTGCACTGCCCGCCACCTGGCGCCCCTGCAAGCTCCCAGCACCGCCACGTCACCTTCCTCCATCGCCATTGCATACCACAGAGGGCCAAGTGTCAGACGCGGCCACCCGGGTGCCGGCAGCCGCACTCACCTCAGCGATCAGCATTTGAAGGGCATTCTCAAAGTGCTTCAGCGATTCCACATCCTGATAGCACCCCTCCCCCCCTCCCCTCGTCCCCTTCCCGCGTTCATCATGCTAACCGCTGCCGACAGTGCCCTGGCGTTGCTGACAAGCCACCGTCATTGGGTCGATGCTTCATTTCACTCCAGGCACTTCCGCATGACGCCATTCTGCATGACGCCATTCCGCATGACGCCATTCCGCATGACGCCATTCCGCATGACGCCATTCCGCATGACGCCATTCCGCATGACGCCATTCTGCATGATGTCATACTGCATGACGCCATTCTGCATGACACCATTCTGCATGACGCCGTCCATTCAAGATCCGCAAAGTGCTTCAAAGTCCAGCTCCCGCGCCCCGCCGCCAGATCTGAGGCAATAATTAAGCTGCACAGCATTGACCCGCGATGCATCATTGAAAGGCGCTGCTCATCATTTCATGGTTCTCCTCCAACGTGCTCACGGGTGTCAGGAAACTCACCATGTCCCCCTCCAAGCACGTGCACTGGCTCGAGGGCTCGATGCACAGCACATTCAGATCGCGGTCCACGTTCACGTCCCCGGAGTCATCTGTCTGGTAAGTGGCCAGCAGCCCCTGCGAAGAACCAAACGCAGTCAGAAATGACCTTGCCCCGCGCATGCAGTGACGCATATTTAAGAATAACGTTACCCCGCACATGCAGAGACGCATATTTAAGAATAACTTACCTTGCGCATGCAGTGACGCATATTTAAGAATAACGTTACCCCGCGCATGCAGTGACGCATATTTAAGAATAACCTTACCCCGCGCTTGCAGTGACGCATATTGGAGAATAACGTTACCCCGTGCATGCAGTAATTCATATTTAAGAAAGAACCTTACCCCGCGCATGCAGTGACGCATATTTAAGAATTTAACTTACCCCGCGCATGCAGTGTCGCATGTTTAAGAACTAAACTTACCGCATACATGCAGTCGCACAAATCTAAGTGAGATTTATAGCAAAGTTGCACAGTATTAGGTTATTGCAAAACTAGAGTTTCGGGTCTGGTCAGCCCCTCAGGACCTAAAATTCCAGTTTCGGGCCTGAACCCTGAGTTAGGCTCGGATGCCATTGCATCAAATACTTTGATCGTACGGCCCTTGTTGAGGCCTGCCGGTTTGTCGCTCATGTGTGGCTCAAAGATGTTTCGTCCAATCAAACCCGTGGTGTGAAGCAACATGACGTGGCACAGTGCATGGTGTGATGCGACGTGATGTGGCGTGGTGCAGTGCATGGAGTGATGAGGCATGCCATGGCACAGTACATGGTGTGATGCGACGTGACGTGGCACAGCGCATGGTGTGATGCGACGTGACGTGGCACAGTGCATGGCGGGCCAAGCGGCCCATCTGTTGCCAGCGAAGCGTGCGGTTCACAGCCATCTTGCTACCCCTCGCCCATGCCACGCACCTCAAACGGCAGCCCCCGCCCCCAGGAAACATGCTGAACACCTCCGTCACGATGGCCTGAGCTCGTGCCCCCAAACGCCATCGCCGCCTTCTGAGTGACTGCCCCCACTGGGAGCTACACCGCCAGGCGTCATCAGGCGCTCGATCACCACCGCCCCCGATGACGAGTCCAAAAGCTGCCACAGGAAATCACGACTGGATCCCTGCCGAGGCGAGCTCCCCTGCCTGGTCTGGCATGCTTGCCTTGGGTCAGGGCTGGGTGGGCTAAGGAGGCGGAGGTTCACCTGCAGGTGGTCGCCAGTGAACGCCATGTGCGGGTTCACGGCCCGCATCAGCGCCATCAGTTCCTCCTTGTTAAGCTTCCCATCCTGGTTCCCGTCGAACTGCGGGGTCCCACACGCGCCCAAACATGTCTTACTGAGCCGAGCGGGTGAGTCGAGCGGTTGGGTCGAGCGGATG
>LGRX02022726.1:0-12876 GCA_001247695.2 Cymbomonas tetramitiformis | reverse complement strand
GTGGCAAGCAGCTTGGTGCCAACGACGGGTGGCAAGCAGCTTGGTGCCAGCGACGGGTGGCAAGCAGCTTGGTGCCAGCAACGGGTGGCAGGTAGCCTGGTGCCAGCCAGGGCTGGCAGGCAGCTTGGTGCCAGCGAGGGGTGGCAAGCAGCTTGGTGCCAGCGAGGGGTGGCAAGCAGCTTGGTGCCAGCGACGGGTGGCGAGCATCTTTGTGCAAGCGTATGGAACGCAGGGCTGACCGCCGCTGGAACTGGGAGAACTTTAGCGAAGAACGTGCCTGCAGAAAGGTGCAAACAAGAGATGAAAACGTATAGCGCGCTCAAGGCCTATGATGCGGAGGCTCTGAGTATCGATATTCGTGCGATATTGGATTCTCCATGGTCCGTGTAAATTCAGAAGCCGTTGTGGGGAGGGGCAACGGCGCGGGGAAGGGAGGGAGTGGTGGAAGCGCCTTGGCAAGGGTGCGGTGCAAGACCACCTGTCGGTTCTTCCAGCGGCTCTCGCGAAGAACTTCCTCGCTGAGTCGGCCTGCTTCCTCTTGTCTACGTGTACTGCGCGCTGCTCCCGCTCCCCGTGCGCGGTCAAAAAGGCGCAACGCACCCGCTGCGAGTGAAAAGTCGCCTTCCAGACTCATGTTGGCGACAGGAATTGAAACTCTTTGCAAAACAGGTTGTCTGTGGGATGGAAGAAAATAGCCCCTCCAAAATAGTGCACGCCTCGAACCTCCGTTAAGGTTAGTGTTTATATTCGACGAAGCAACACCATAGCACCGCTTTTCATCGACGACATGCGCTGCCTTGCGGCGAGCACGCCAAGCGGACGCGCTGACTAGTACAATGCTGCCCACATAGAAGTGATCATTTTGGCGCTCGTGGTGGCTAACCGGAAAGTCGTTCAACAGAAGCCTTCAGCTGTTGAGGCGAAACTACCGACGTCGACTTCCATCTGCTATCTCGTTCGACTTCTTTCAAGCCCGACGCGAGCGAAGTCTCTCCTCTGCAATAAGGCGGGAAAACTAAAATTCCACGTCAGATTTGTCGCTTCTGCGTCTTCTGCTACACTTCGGATGAGGCGTTCGGGTGCTTCGGCTCTTGTCCACAGCTCGGTGCATACTTTTTTTCATTTAACTTGAGGTCAGCTCAGCTTCGCATAACCGAACACTTAACACGCACAATCGATTGCAAAACTGATATGGTCTACACAAATCTAGATAGAAATACCTGCGAGACTCGAACGAGTAGCGAAATGATGGTGCAGAAAGTGGACGCGCTTTGGCCTTCTTGGGGCTGCTGGCAGCAATCTGACCCTGGCTTTCGCCCATCACACTTGTAGTGCTCGTACGCGATTCTATGTTGGCTGATTGCGTTGGGTGCTGTGGTTGCTTTCCTCAAAAGTCCGTGACTATAAATAACACAGCGTGGCTATGGCGCATCTCTCCCTTATTCAAACGAAGCCATTCCTACGGAGTTTGAAAGCAGGAGTCACATCAGTAGCCGCAAAGAGACCATCGCAAGTTGCCAAGAATGGTGATTCCTAATCTAGGGTCGCTTGTGCTTGCGGTTGGGATAACTATATTGCAGTTGAAAGCCATCGCATGTTGCTAGTTGGAAACAAGTCGCACATATTGATAAACACATGTCTTTGTCTACGGATTTTTTTTGGATACGACACAAGCGACAACGGACAAGGTCAGACCCTGCTTATCAGAGCTATATAAAAAGATAAATAATACTCGGCCCGTGAATCTAAAGGTCTCCATTAGGCCAACATTGAAATGCGGGGGGGAAATGAACGGTCGATATGTTGAATGGTGTAATGTTGTATGTGGTGATACGACCGCGACCTGAGACGCAGACGTAGAGCCTAGCCTAGGCCTCTACTGTCAGTTCAGAGTTCTCCTTCGTTTGTCTTCTTGGCTGAAACGTGGTCTATATTCTTTTTCTATGCACACAAGAGAAGACAGTTCTGACTTCTCACGTCTCTCGCGTTTTGATTCTCTGCTTGAGCCAAGATCAGCAAACCAATAAACACTGCGGTAAGCATGAGCGACATCGTTAATGAAGCCCGATTTGGGAACTGCGATGCTGTACTCTCCGCCATCAGCAACAAATCAGATATCGATGTTGTAGATGAGGTGAGAGTCCGATACGTTTGGTATGTATTCATAATTTATAGGAACTCGACGTGTCCGGTGCGCGGTATTTTTTTCAGCCAGCAAGTCCTGTTTTAACCCAGATACACTTGGGGGTTGTGAAATAGTGCTAATTTCATCATTTCGTGTGCGCACAAATACCAGCAAGGATACACAATGCTGATGTGCATGGCAGCGCAAGGACAACTCGAGGTGGTGGAGAAGCTGTTGGAAGCCGGCGCAGATCCCTATATCCGTTGTCAAGTAAGCTTCAGGTCCCCAGGACGACTCTCTTTTGGTAGTTGAAGGACAGCTTTCAAGCGAGTTCTTCGGGATTGTCCTTCCCTTTTGCCGCGTTCATCTTTAATTCATGAATAGATGTCTAATGCTTTGTGAACTTATTTCATTAGAGTTGAAATCGCGTGCACCGATTTAAAGAGTCAAATCTTGATTACTTCGACGTTTCTTGCTGTTTGAAACTCGACACTTGGGGTCCCACACACTTGACACACTGTGGTTTTGGGTAGGCCATCGGTAAATGGGGTTTGGTCGCCATGGATTTCGCGCTCCAAGCACAAGAGGAAAGGTGACGCTGTTGGTTAAGAAGTTGTGTTTGGTGCCGTGCCTGCGTGCATCGAAGCTGCTCTGGACTTCAGGACATCTAGATCTGTGCTTTCATTTCCGTGTTGTTGCAAAACAGACTGCTCACGGGAAGATTTTAGTTCGGTGACTTCTTGAAATGATATTTCAGCCTATCCATACAATCATAAACGGTTGCGCTCAGTGTGCTCAGAACACACAACGTGGGTACCTTGATCGCAAAATTTTACATTGGTGTAGCGACGGTTTCAGAGTCACCGAGTATTCGACGCTTGAGTTCGCAAGGATAATCAAGAGGCTGGAACCCCCGGTAAGAACCTGCTTGCTTCAGTCGCCTCTAACAACTATTTGAAATCATATCGATCCCTTCTTTCAGTTACTTCTGTAAGTCGGTGAGAAAGTAAGCGCACGCGGAATAATCCTGAAGTTAAAACGAAACTTTTCCATTCAACAGCCGAAAAAGGTTCAACGAGAAAAGTACGTGTCTTACCTAATCCACTCCGCTGTTCGTGTGGGTCTCAGGGAGTCTGAACCAGCAACACGCAGAGCGTCCCCGGATGCCACTGCTTCGGCTGTGCGGCTGCCAGGGCGCTTGTACCAGCAACACGCGGAGCGTCCCCGGACGCCACGGGTCTAGTTGTGTGGCTGCCAGGGCGCTTGTACCAGCAACACGCAGAGCGTCCCCGGACGCCACGGGTCTAGTTGTGTGGCTGCCAGGGCGCTTGTACCAGCAACACGCAGAGCGTCCCCGGACGCCACGGGTCTAGCTGTGTGGCTGCCAGGGCGCTTGCCAGCAACACGTGGAGCGTCCCCGGACGCCACGGGTCTAGTTGTGTGGCTGCCAGGGCGCTTGTACCAGCAACACGCAGAGAGCGTCCCCGGACGCCACGGGTCTAGTTGTGTGGCTGCCAGGGCGCTTGTACCAGCAACACGCAGAGCGTCCCCGGACGTCACGGGTCTAGTTGTGTGGCTGCCAGGGCGCTTGTACCAGCAACACGCGGAGCGTCCCCGGACGCCACGGGTCTAGTTGTGTGGCTGCCAGGGCGCTTGTACCAGCAACTTTGAGTGTGTTCACGGACATCACTGCTCCGGTCAAGTGGCTGTCAGAGCGCTTCTGCAGCAACCTGCCGAGGCCATTTCGTTACTGCGTTTTTAGGAGCTTGGTGCGTGTTGCAGGAAGCTGAGGAAGATGAAATGCGCGGCGCTGAATTGTTAGAGGCATACTGTCCCGCTTTAAGCAGATATTTTCAAGGAATGTGTGGTGAACCTTTAACTGAGGAAATTGACTATGCTGAGCAACGGAGACAGATGCTCAGGAATCAGAAGAACCAGCAATTATCAGGGGCTGCAGCAAACGCTCCCCTCAAGTATGCAGTCAAGGAAATAAACGCATAAGTAAGCTTTCAAATAATGGTGTTTCGAGCCATTCGGAGAAAGCACAATTTTTCATGCCAGTGATTGAGAGAGTATAACGACCTTACTATGCGAACTTCAAGTTTTTCCCTGACATCTCATGCTTGAATTACATTAAATTTTGTTCATACAGGTCCAAAACAATTCTATTTTATGTAAATTCCTTTCTTGGATCATCCTGCAGATGGTGCAGGGAATTCTCCGACACTAGAATAGTAATGATTTTTATGTTAGGGGGCAGTTGGCTGCCGTTTTCGATGAGAGAGCGTATACATTTCCCAACCCTAGATATGCTGCTATGTGTTCAATAACAGTAAAACGGTGCGGATCGTGAACTCTGAACTGAGGTATTGAGACACGACTTGGGACTTCAGTCGTGTCTGAACTGAATTGAGATACAACTTGTATAGAAATGGGATTTTACAATTTTGTCAAAGTGTGGGCTGCAGATGGCATTTCAGGCCGTCTGCTCATGTACTCGGTACTGTTATAGCATTCCTTGTGCATGAATTTGTCGATACAGTGACAACCGCAATCATTGCATGAAATCGGAAGACCGGTTCTGAAATAAACGTTTTCGGCTGACTCTATTGCATGCAAGCATATAATGCATTCCTTCGGGAAGAAAATTCGTAATGCCTCTTGTCATAAAGTCTCCGAAATGCTCTGCGGAAACACCATATGCAACGCAAACGGCAAAAGAAGCTCATATGTCCCACAACAAGTTTTCGGTGTTTTTTATGACGTTTGCGCGCGGTGGGTTTGGGAGTTTCGATGTTTGTTAAGTGGTGTAAATTGGGCGAGGTGTGAATTTTATGCATAAAATATGATATGCAAAGTATCATGTCTAAAAAGTAAAAATTGAAAAAGTTATGGCTTATTTTCGTTTTCAGATTTGATGACTTTTTCGCAGGCTGAAAACCTGGGGCAGAGGTCTTTGTGGATGATGATAATGACGATTTTGGGGTGTGGATGATGGTGATGATCTTTAAGGTGACATAGGATGACGATGTATGTATCATGCATGACTCGTCGTCAAACGAAAGTGGGACCAGAAAGATTGCGTTTCTGACAATAACGAATGTGCCACCTCGCAAGATGTTTAGTTTTTGTTAGCCAATGGAAACCGTGGGCCATCGATCGATCGATACGATGATTTGCGATCTAGAATTTGATTGGTTGGGCGGTGAAACGATTCCGCTAGCGTTCGATTTTCAAACATATTGTACACCAGAATTTGAAGCTCATTAGTTTTGTATTACGGCGGCCAGCAGGATATGCCTATGGACGAATTGAGGGAATAACGTTTTTGCCGATCGCTGAACTTTCCTCACCAGTGTGCGCACAGGTTCCTCTTCACTGCTAGCTTCGCATAACGAGTTGGTTGCGAATCTTGCGTGCTTTGGTATGCGCCGGCTGCTGGGATCTTTTGGTGCAGGTGGTTATGCGCCGGCTGATGGGATCTTTTGGTGGAGGTGCAGGGCGCGCTGATTTTTCGCGAACTACAGTATGCTGTCATCTTCTTGGTTATATTTTTAATTCATGTTGATTTCGTTTGCCACAAGATTCGTTTCGTCCCACATGTTTCTGGTGCCCGATCTCAGGATCTTGTGCTTCGAAGGTCGTGGTAATTCTGCTGCATCTTGAACTGGGCAGCAGCGCGGTCCATCTGGAAATGCGAAGCGCCGTTTATCTTAACTGGGTAGCAGCGCGTCTAGGGCTTGCCCTGGCGGGATCTTCCCCGGTCTTAGTTGGCCATGATACGTTCAATTTAGGATTTAAATCACTTTATAGGCTTTCGCCATGCTCCTTCTCTTCTCAATTTATGTGAAACAGTCATCGATGCTGCTTCCTTTCCACCGGCTGACAGTTTCAGTTAAATTTCGCAGGTACTACGGGATCTTCTGCTCGCCAAAAAAATGATATTTAGCACTCGCAGTTTGCGCGGTCTGCGTGGCACGAGAATTCGTGATGCCCTTCGCGACTAGTCCATTTTGCTTGTCGAGATGCGATAGGGATTTGCTCTTTTAGAACCCGTTTAGTACCAGGTTATGATAGACTAGTTTGATAAGCGGTATTGGAACTATATATGTGCTGTTGCAAATTTGTAGTATTATTATGATTATTTTGCCCTGCATGATTTCTGTTGTGTGAATAGCTTATATTGTTGTCCGAGCAAGAGGAACCCTGCCGTCACGTATATAAGCGTTTTATATACCGGTTCTAATCTGAAGAATGGAATTGTGACTCTTTCGAACATAGTGGAATAAGTGTCAGCGAATATTCTCATGCAAATACCGCGGAATCATCAAAATATTCAAGACAGGTCATGTAAAAAAATGTTTTTGTCGCGTGTTTATCAAAAGTTATCAAGTTATCAAGTTATTTGAATAGTTTGCTATATGTACTTCAATATTATGTTATTTCCCAGAGCCCCAGTCCCCATCGTGGGGCCCCATCCGGCTTGGGGGCCGCCCGCACCTGTTTTTGCCCCCCCCGGGTTTTCTCCTCCACGCAACCGTCGCCACCATTCTTCTCCTTCCATGCCTTTCGGCATCCATTACATTGCCGGCCGGTGTGTTCCGACCCATGTGGCAAACACGTTGTCTACTAGCTAGTGTTGCACCCCTATTACTCTTCTGAGAAGGAGAATAGTTTCCCCAGTCGGCAACGGCCTGTCATGTACGTTGGAAACAGTTTATCTTAAATATGCGCTTCGAGGGCTTTGTCTTTCACGTCGACGTAAATGTAGTATTACTATTATTATTGCAGCCCCTTCTCTTTACAGTTGCATGCCGAGCGGGATTACGGCGCTTGTGTGACTTGGTCTTCTATTCTCAGCGTAAATTTAATATTACTACGATTTTCCGTGGCCGGAAAATTCATACCCTGACGCCGAAATCCTGAATTTCCAATCCCGCAGGGAAAGCGATTTTTCATACATTCATCGATTACTGGAATATCCCGGTTCACGGATATCAGACAGTCCTGGAACCAATAAGATAAACTCTCTTAAGATAATAAACCCTAAGCTAGCTATACCCGGAACGGTCTCGGAGACGGAACGGTCTCGGACCTAGCTACATGTGACACTCGGTGTGTCACAGCACGAACTTACGGGTCGTCATCAGCCCAGAGTTGGCTCCCTAGATATCTGTCATAGGGGCCTGCACTGGGACTCCCAGTCAGGGCTGCCTATACAGATTTCAGCACACCACCCCAGCTTTGTGGGTGGCGTGACTGACAGGCGAGTCAGATAAGTCAAGATGTGTAGTTAGGGCAGGAGCTAGGTTGACAGATCTAACTGCTAATCAAACTGTGCAATTCTGATACACAAATTTGAACCCTCTAGCTAGCACAAGTGCATAAATCTACGGGCAAGAGTGTCCCGCTAAACTACTGAAAAGCACCGAGCTATCAAACCAGAAAAGAAAATGTAGTTGTCAAAGTAGAAAGCATAATCCAGATTGAAGACCACGTTGAGGTCAAAGCACATCTCAGCACACCACCAGAGTGGTGTACTGCCAGAGCCAGAAGAAGAGCTACTCTGGGACAAAGTCCAGAGGGGCACCGTCACCACAATATCCACCGCAGCAGCTTGCGGCACTGCATTCCAGTGGGTCAGGCGGCCGGTGAACCACCGTCGCAGCACCCAGTGAGCGCAGCACCGCATCCAGAGTGACGGGGCCCAGCTCGGAGATACCAGGGTAGATGCACAGATCCCCCCTGCACAGCACAGGCTGCGGTGTAGCCTGACCCGATACCTGCACAGGGTCGACGTCATTGGCCGCCGTGTAGGCGGCAGCTCCCACTCCCATGATCGAGATGAAAAGGATGAGAGAGATGAAGTAAGAAACCCCCACGTATGTAACCGCGTATGCGGGGAAGCCCCAAAGCGGCTTGCCATGCAGAGCAAGCGTAATGGGTGATTTAAGACCACATCCCCGTTGGCCATCCGGTGATCCGGCGGTTTCTCGAATTAAACGAACATGTTAACATATATAATCTATGTTAATAGCGTATAAGGGGTTTAGACGTATGGGGAATCGATCTATGATGTCAGTTTGACGAGATTTGGATGCTATTCGCATCAAAATGAGAAAAAACCAATTTTCAGAAAGTGCAGACAGAATACCCATGTGCCGGGTTCCGACACACGTCACTATCATATGCCATACAAGTATGTTCCGAGGGGTTTAAACGTATGGGGAATCGATCTATGATGTCGGTTGGACGAGATTTGGATGTCGTTTGCATAAAAATGAGCAAAAATCAGTTTTCAGAAAGTGCAGACAGAATACCCATGTGTCGGGATCCAACACACGACACCATCATATGCCATATAAGTATGTTCCTAGTGGTTTAGTAGTATGAAAAATCGATCTATGATGTCAATTGGACGAGATTTGGATGCTATTCGCATGAAAATGAGCAAAAACCAATTTTCAGAAAGTGCAGACAGAATACCCATGTGTCGGGATCCATCACACGACACTATCATATGCCATATCAGTATGTTCCTAGGGGCTTAGACGTATGGGGAATCGATCTATGATGTCGGTTAGACGAGATTTGGATGTTATTTGCAATTAAAATGAGCAAAAACCAATTTTCAGAAAGTGCAGCCATGATACCAATACGATGGGATACGACACGCATGGCACTATCATATGCCATATCGGTACATACTGTATAAATAACCTCAAGTGATACCAAAGTGATGGGATTTGGTCATGCGTATCTATCAATATAGTCATCCTATTAACACGCACCCTTCAACTTTAAATTATGCCAATGCTAGCTTCGATCGCTTCTTCGTCAACCAAATCCAGAGTGTAAGTTTTGCCCTCTGTGGTCTTCCTCTTATTCGCACTTCTGCGGGTTGCGGACTCTAGGGTCATCGCAAATCCCCAATGCCGGATGATGTCCACTGAGCACACCACGAATGGAAAGCCAATCCATTCAGTAACCTTCCCCTTCTTCTTGGACCATTCGATGTCCAAAAGGCTCCATGCTCCACCTCGGATAGGCTGATACCAAAAACCGATCAGGACCTTGTCTCCCACGGCGAAATGATGCCATGGCCCACTCATGGTGTCATCGCACACCGCAGTGTTGATGAAGCCCCCCGCACCATCCGGCACCAAGCCACGATGATATGTATCCGCTTGAATCTCAAAGGGAGGCTCACTTGCTCGGATGATGAAGAACAAGTCATCGCCCACACCAATAACAGACAGGTTGTCCCCTGCCCGCACATGCATGTAGCCCTCATCCACTAAGACATCCTGTCGAAGGCGCTCCAATAGTCGGGTGTGGCGGGCGCCTGCCTCAGTCAACGTTGAGATCTCATGCTCTTCACATGGCCCACAAGTGTCCATGTGCAAGCAGTCCTCATACTCTTGCCGCTTGCACGAAGAGCACCCGCATGCAAACCTCCGCTTCAACACCTTGCCCGGTTGGCCACTCGGCCGGATCGCATGCAACCTCAAGGTGCCCTCGACTGCATTGCCCGCCAGAACCACATTGGTGGCCTCGATATGGTGTGGAGTTAAGCAAAAGAAGAAGCGCTCGTTCACGACCCGTTTCGCATCATTCACCACTGACCCAGTCGCCACGGGGCGCTTAAACTTCGCCTCTCCAAAGGCCACAGCACTAGCGGCATCGAAAATCCGCATCCCACCAAGCCTTCCGCCTTTCCACTTCAGCAACTCACGACGCATCGCTGCTTTAAACTGACCGCCGGCCGAATCATGCTTCCATTTGAAGCGTGCCGTGCCCCCGTATGCCCAACATATCTTGATCCCATGCTTGGCTTGCAACAGGGTCATTCCCAAAAACGCATGCCTACATTTGAATTGGGAGAGGCAACCATCGCTATTCCCGACGAAGACAACAAATGTCACTTGCCTCGCCTGTAAGTCTTTAAATATCTCCTCTAGTGCGGCTTGCACGCCGGCCCAACTTGCCTTTGTGCTCCAACCATCAGAAACAAAGAAATACTCCTCCTCGATGATGTGTGGGTCATCCTCCGTGCTTGCAAAGCCGTCCACATGCAGCTCCGCATGCCGCCGGATCACAAACACCAAGATGATCAAATGAGGGAGCCCTTGCATCGCTTCACTTTGTGCTTCCTCACCCTTCTCGATCGTGAATTGTGCGGCGTAGTCAGTACTCGCAAAGACCACACCGGCATGAGGTGGGTGACTTCGTTGGCAGATTTGAGCCATCTCCCAATTGCCCGTGAAATTGAAAGGAATCCAATCGGTCACCAACTCCTTTAGCATATTCATCGCCGCAATCCGTGTGCTTGTAGTAGGTCGCTCCTCCAACACCTTCTTGTCTCCATAGTTCACAGGGTCAATCATCGCCTTCGCATGAGGAACCTTCACATACTCTCGCCAAGTTGCGTCCTTCGCGATGCATTCCCACAATAAAGGACACCGCGCCAACTTGCGGTCCCATCCACAGTCCTCACAATCGCCATCTATGCACTTGACGTCGTGCCACTCTTGACCCTCTGCGCGTTCACAAAGAATGTATTTCGCCAATTGTCCCGCGTACTTAGGGAAGTTGTGGATGCACCCCATAGCTCCATCACATGCACATGTTTGACCAGCATCCTCCGCTAGCTTGATCCACATAGGCATACACTTGCCGACCAAGTCTTCCATCACGTGGCGTATGTGAACATCTTCTGTCGCTAAACACACCTCTCGATTTTTCAGCTTGCGTACATAATATGGTTTGCATCGCCTCATCGTCCGGCGAGACACATCGGAGAGCTGCAACCAAACACATACACCCATTTCGATAAATGAACATCATATCCTGTTTGTCTCAAGCTAGAAATCGAGGGCGAGTCTCAAGCAGGAACCGACGGAACACATTCATTTATGAGATAAATGAAATACACGACACATAAAATTAGAGCAAAGAATCGTGGACTCACATGCGGCTTCTCCGCTATCATATCCTCTAGCATCTCACGATCGCTACGGTCGACCAAGTGCTTGACGTGATATACCCATTCACCAGAACTGTGGGGGAGACCATCGCTCTCGTTAATCCGAAGCTCTATGAAGGGGCGAAGGGAGATGGCCTCGACTTCGACACGCCTGACTGGCCTGAAACCAAAAGCGCGAAGCCGGCAGAAACTCCACGCGAACCCCTTGACCGAGCTCCACCTCAGATAAGGATAACGAGGATCATGTCACGGGCTGGGAAAGCTTCTACGACCCCAGCGCCTCCACAGTCAGTGTCACCGAAGATGCGAGCGCCTACATCACGAGCTCATACACCGGCGGCGCCCACTGACAAGCCGCCAGTGAGCTCACCACACCCTCAGAAAACACCCCAGCAGTCAGTTTCACCCTCGATCCTTCTCCCACAGAGGCAACAAGCTCGTCCGCCAGAGGACTCGCAGAATTGGCGTGTTCGTGCAGAGTACTCCTCGAAGTACACCGAGAAGTTTGGACCCTTCGACGTGGACGCCTGTTGTGACCTTGGCGGCCGCAACAGACAGGCGGATCGATTTTGGACAAACTGCCTTTCTGAGAAATGGAGGGGTCTTCGGGTCTGGTGCAATCCCCCGTATAACTCCAAACACATCACTGTGGAGGCAATTCTGCACAAGTACATCGCAGAATGGAAGGCGGACCCGGAGAACACCTCTGCGGTCTTTGTCCTGCCAGATCACCAGTCCAAGCTCCCCGCGTGGCGCAAGCTATTCAGGAAGGCTAATATGCAGATCGTGGAGGTCGTCCCTACTCACGACGACAAGGGCGAGCCTAATCAGTTCTTCGAGAACCCAGATGGAAGGGCTTTCGACCTCCGCTGGCCTGTATTGATAGTGCACGCCCCTCCTGCCAGACCTCAGCCAGCACGCGTGAGACATCCGCGGACGACTCCCGCTGTGATAAGGACGGGTGAAGCGGCAAACTTCAGAGACACGATCTCCCAGCAGTCAGACTCAAAGTTCCTGCGTGCGCTGAAAGCGGAGTACACCCGAGAGGGGTCACTCCGTTCACTGCGGGAGAAAGTAAAGGCAGCGCCGCATCAATGCCTACAGGACTTCAGGCTGGTGGGTGAGGTAGTTTGGAGAACCGCAGCAGGAAGGTATCAGTTGGTGCTGGGGGAGGATTCTCCACTTCGGGAAGTAGTGATTCGTCATGCCCACGAGTCATTGTCCTCAGGTCACACTGGAAGAGACAAAACTCTGGAAAGAGTGCTGCGCCGTTTCTATTGGCGTGGCGCCGCAGAGGACGTAGGCACCTGGGTAGCATCCTGCGCAGTGTGCCAATCAGTGAGACCACGGGGAACCTACCCGGATGGGCTGCTGAATCCTCACAGCATCCCGAACAGACCATGGCAAGATGTCGCAGTGGACTTCGTCACCGGCTTGCCAGTATCAGAGAGAGGTAACGACGCCTTCGTGGCCTTCACGTGCAAACTGACGAAGATGGTCCACGTCGTACCGATGAACTTCGGGGACAGCTCTGCGGCTGTAGTGGCCAGGATCTACTTTGACTCGGTGTGGCGCTTGCATGGTGCGCCTATGAAGATCGTCTCTGACCGTGATCCGCGGTTTCAGGATGCCTTCTGGCATGTCTGGCAGGAACTCATGAGACTAATGGGTGTGAAAGTGGCTCGCACTACGCCGTACAACCCTAGGTCTGACGGCCAGGCGGAACACAGCAACAGAGTTATTGAGGACAGGGGGGGACATCTAC
>LGRX02022722.1:0-10707 GCA_001247695.2 Cymbomonas tetramitiformis | reverse complement strand
AGTGCGATATGACACCCCAGGCCTGTGAAGTGCGATATGACACCCCAGGCCTGTGAAGTGCGATATGACACCCCAGGCCTGTGAAGTGCGATATGACACCCCAGGCCTGTGAAGTGCGATATGCCACCCCAGGCCTGTGAAGTATGACAAAGACACCCCAGGCCTGTGAAGTGCGATAAGGACACCCCAGGCCTGTGAAGTGCGATAAGGCCACCCCAGGCCTGTGAAGCGCGAAGGACACCCCAGGCCTGTGTGAAGTGCGGAGCAGGATGCACCCCAGGCCTGTGAAGTGCGATATGACACCCCAGGCCTGTGAAGTGCGATATGACCACCCCAGGCCTGTGAAGTGCGATACACACCCCAGGCCTGTGAAGTGCGATATGACACCCCAGGCCTGTGAAGTGCGATATGACACCCCCAGGCCTGTGAAGTGCGATATAGCCACCCCAGGCCTGTGAAGTGCGATATGACACCCCAGGCCTGTGAAGTGATATGACACCCCAGGCCTGTGAAGTGATATGACACCCCAGGCCTGTGAAGTGCGATATGACACCCCAGGCCTGTGAAGTGCGATATGACACCCCAGGCCTGTGAAGTGCGATATGACACCCCAGGCCTGTGAAGTGCGATATGACACCCCAGGCCTGTGAAGTGCGATATGACATCGGCTTAAATGCGCTCATGAGTGAGAGCAGCAAAAGTGGAGTTGCGCTCTCACTGAGCGCGCAGTTTGTGTTTCACGAGGTACAAGCAAGCTCACATGTGTGGTACATCTTCCATTAGCGTAATTGTCTTGCCACATATCACTCAACGGCGACTTGAAGTGCGGTGTTCACCTGTTCCAGTGATGTTCGAGCCCATCTGTTGGTTATTCACCAGCACGGTGTTCTGCACTCGTCGGTTCTCGATACTCGATGAGGTGATGGCAGATGCAACGACTGTGGAATTGATGATGGTGGAGTTGATAATAACACAACTGCCATTAATGGTCGAATTGATGATGATGGAGTTGATAATTGTGGCGTTGGACAAGGTGGAGGAGGTCAGATTAGACCCCCACACCACAGAGGTCTCTTCACACTTGCCACCAGTGAAGTCAGATTCGACAAACACACACAGAGTGGCTTCGACGTCAGCTACCGTGGAGAAATTAACCACCCCTCCTGTGAGAGTGGAATCAGTGATCACGAAGGACGAGCCGATTACTGCTGCCGTGGTGGATCCAGTTGCGTCGCCGTCAAGGAGCTCGGAAGCAGATATCCGTGAGCTTACTACGGTGCACTGCTCCGCGATAGAGTTATCCAAAGCAGAGCTACTGCTCACATTCGTCGCCTTTAAGGTGCAGTTCGTGATTGTCGAGCTTTTGACATGCGAGGCGTTGAGGACGGAGTTGATGACCGCCGAATGCTTACTAATAGTAGAGTCCTCCGACACGGTGGATGCCTCGTCCACGTTACCCTTGGTGGTCTTGCCGCTGCCCTCTGCAGCACGAAGTACAACATCCGCGGCCTATCATTCGGACTATGCGACGGCGGCCAACCAGAGCTTCTTTTGAACAATATGACGTCACAACAGCCGTTTCACTCGCACATTCCATATGCTATAAATGACATATGGTAAGTCCGGCCGAGAGCGATGGTAAAGCGCTGCGGGAAGCAGACAAGCCGCTGCATCCAGAGGCCAAGATCAGAAGGCCTGCAGGATGCCGATGTGCACTTGCGCGGCCTCGTCACTGAGAGCGTCGTGAAGGGCGCATCACGGATACCCCTTCGAGGCGAGGCGAGGCCTCCGTGGCGTGATAGAGCGTGCACTTAACAGGCTGGCTCAAGAAGCCAACCCAAGGTCATGATCAATCTGCTCGCTGTATGCGCGCACTGGAGCAAGGGTGTAAGACTTCAGAGGAGCCATCCCGCAAGAGCCCCTCCACCTCGTGTGTGTGTCGGAGCATGGCTCGGCTCGGCTGCGTGTGTCGGAGCATGGCTCGGCTCGGCTGCGTGTGTCGGAGCATGGCTCGGCTCGGCTGCGTGTGTCGGAGCACGGCTCGGCTCGGCTGCGTGTGTCGGAGCACGGCTCGGCTCGCTGCGTGTGTCGGAGCACGCTGCGTGTCGGAGCACGCTGCGTGTGTCGCAGCTCGCTCGCTGCGTGTGTCGAGCAGCTGCACGGCTCGGCTCGGCTGTGTGGAGCACGGCTCGGCTCGGCTGCGTGTGTCG
Organism: Cymbomonas tetramitiformis; assembly: GCA_001247695.2. NCBI lineage: Eukaryota > Viridiplantae > Chlorophyta > Pyramimonadophyceae > Pyramimonadales > Pyramimonadaceae > Cymbomonas > Cymbomonas tetramitiformis. Next base: position 8,497 of record LGRX02022722.1, on the reverse strand, counting down.
GAGCACGGCTCGGCTCGGCTGCGTGTGTCGGAGCATGGCTCGGCTCGGCTGCGCTCGGAGCACGGCTCGGCCGGCGTGTGTCGGAGCACGGCTCGGCTCGCTGCTCGGAGATGGCTCGGCTCGCTGGCGTGTGTCGGAGCACGGCTCGGCTATGCAGGCGTGTGTCATGGCTCGGCTGCGTGTGTCATGGCTCGGCTCGGAGCACGGCTCGGCTCGGCTGCGTGTGTCGGAGCATGGCTCGGCTCGGCTGCGTGTGTCGTGGAGCATGGCCTGCTCTCGGCTTTGCGTGTGTCGGAGCACGGCTCGGCTCAGCTGCGTGTGTCGGGAGCATGGCTCGGCTCGGCTGCGTGTGTCGGAGCACGGCTCGGCTCGGCTGCGTGTGTCGGAGCACGGCTCGGCTCGGCTGCGTGTGTCGGAGCACGGCTCGGCTCGGCTGCGTGTGTCGAGCTGCCCTGGAAGTCGCCACGCCCCTTCGCCCATACCGACACAGCCCGAGGCCAGCGCGCCCCTCCACCAAGAAGCAGCCCACCCCAACACCGCCGGAAGCCGCCACGACCCTCTGCCCATACCAACACCGCCGGAAGCCACCTAAAACCGCACAGACCAACACCGCCAATACCAACACCGCCGGAAGCCCCCTCAAACCGCACAGACCTTTTCGCTTGTTCAGATATCAGTGAACGCTCCGGGGTGCTCGGTGCGAAGGCCCGGCGTGCCGCGGGGTACTCTTGTTGTGTAGGAATCCTTAGCGCGAAGGTCCAGCAGTGCCTCGGGGCACTCAAGTAATACTTTTGTAGTACGGGAAACCTAGGCATTCACCGCAATACGAAGCAGCTCATCTCGCGCAGCTTGTTATTTGACGAATCAGAGTTTAACCTATTGACACTTCGTGGCGAACGCGCAGCTTGTACTTGTAGCCTCCCGCGGCTGTGGAACAGGGAGGCTTTATAAAGTCGCACTTGAAGAGTGGTGATGGCCGAGTAGTTGACGCGATCCCCCTTCCTCCAGGACATCCCCTGTAGCGGCGTTGGCATAGTCGGAGTCATACTCGAACGCATAGTCATAGTAGCTTGCAACAAGGTCGGAGTCGCTGACCTGCGGGGGCAGCGCGCGCTCGTCTCACAGTGACCTTCCAAAAGCTGCAGCGCCGCGTCCTGCGGCACTCGGCATTCGGCGACTGGAACGGGCGCGCCCTTGGTGAGGGCACGGCATAAGCTGGGTGCTAATAACATTCGCAGACGTGCATAGATGCAAGCGCAGACTTGATGGAGCTTACTCGGCCGTCTCTCTGAAAGGAGGCCAAACGGCGTTAGTCGTGCCCACGCGCAGATTGAATCGGCAAGTGCGACGAGCGGGCAGTGTAAAGTTTGTGCTCGTCTCCACAGCAGCCGCGTTCCGCGGCTTGGATCCGAGACGCGCGCCAGATTGCGCACACGGATTGCGTGCCCTACGAGTGAGCAGCAAGATTATACTGTAGGGGCATCTCTCTGCAACGCATACCGTTGGCTGAGAGTTCTTCGGAGTCGTCGCGAGGTTCACGCCGAGCCCTTGCCGGGTCTCAAAACCATCCTGCCCTTGGTCAGTACCTCCTCCTTCATATTCTGCTGTACAACCGGAAAGCAGCTTCTCACAGCGTTTCTTTGCTGCTCCGAGAGATTCGCTTCGACCTTTCACCAATGTGTATACAATTTGTGTGCATGCGTTGCGCCCGTCGGCAGGCGGAGACCACACACAGCGTTACGCCTTCAACTCAAGAAATGATGAAACGGCGAGTCCTAAGCAAAATAAAATGGGAACATGCAGCTCTCACGACACTGATTACGTAAAAGCCGTGCCAAGTGGCTCGGTCGAAGTGGACCGAACTAACGTTCGTTAGGGATCCTCGGAGGGTCACGGGACGAAGAGATGGATTATTCCATTTAACGTACTCGTTACTTGTCTGAATGTTCCAACAAATATCAACAGAAGCCCCGCGATGAGCAGCATGCGACTGACGGTTGCCAGCGCGGAAACAGCATTGCTCTTGATCTCGACCTTATCAGCGGTCTCAGCGAGGAGCGGTTGACCCTGTATCACGTCAAGGCACAAGGAAATATTATGAACTTGTCCGTACGAAACCGGCGTTAGTTCTGGAAGAGCCTTTGAAGAAAGCAGATTGAACGCGTGGAAACAACAGCTTACCCTTTCTACCACTGACGCCGCTTTGTCGCGTACGCAGGACGCCATATTTCTATTTGCGGTTTACAAGTGTAAAAAGGAATTCGCCTTTATAGGACATTGGTGTGAAATATCATGTGAAAGTCACGCATCCTAAGCCCTAAGCCTCCAGCGCAGGAGCAAACAAGCTGTCTTTTGCCTACCCGTAGCTCTAATTTTCCGGCATTTTGCCTCTCATTTTTTTTGCGGAAATTGAAGGTCAAGATGCAACGTTGAACGTATCCTAGATTCAAGATCTAGATTGAGATCTCTGTCTGCGAGGTGCAACCCCCTAGATTTAAGGGGGGACGCCAGTGACCTGTGTTCTGCGAGCTCAGTGGGAGTCGGAGTTACTCTTGCTCCCCAGAACTTATGGACTAAAATATACTTAGGGTTTGTAACGTGTCTGGGTCCATAAGCTTTGGCATGATTCGGCATGCCTCCAAATCGATGTCCTCCAAATAAAATAGAGATGCACCCTTTAATTGAGTCCAGCAAGGCGCGCCGGCGGCGCCTCTGTCCGAAATCGAGTCGGTCTCAAGACGGAAGGAAATTCTCGCCTGGAGAACCCTGCTTGACGACATACGTGAGGGTGTCGTAGAGAAGCTCGTTGACTTTCTCAATGACGCGTCTGGTGAGGTCGTCGACGAAGTAAACAAAGCGAGGTCCAGTCCCGTGGAACCAAATTCGGTCTTCAGGATCACGACAATCCACTTCGCCAGCTTGTCAACGTCGCTCGTGGCCTCGAAGTAGCGTCACGGAGACACAGACTCCCCCCCCCTCTGGGGGAGGCAGCCCTGGACTTCCTATCACCCCTCGACCCAAGGTGCCAGGTCAGCTCCGTCATCAGTGGTGGGGAAAATAAAACCCCCTGTATTTTATTTTCATGCATCTTAGACTGTGAGACCACCCGAGCATCTCGTCCCAGCTTCGCAGAGTTTGTGGAGACTAAATAACAACGCATATATTCCACCGTTGTCGAATATACCCACTGTTATTCCACCGTCTCTGTTAGGTGTTGGGCCTCACCACTGGCGAGTTTGCTCACGCTTTCATCTTCTTTGATCCCGTACCTTGTGCGGTTCACACATTTTTTCACCTGATTTGGCATAGCACCTTCGTCCTCTTCGCCACCATCTTCACCCCGTGTGCCCTTTGACACCGGGAAATTGTTCGAGCACCTTGTCCTCGGCCACATCGACCGTTATCGCACCAACCTTTTCAACATTTCGCGTTACGTACTCCCAACAATGTCTGAGGAACGCATCACGCTTGCCAGCCGCCTTCGCGCTGCCCGACCCACGGGCGGGGCTTCCCCTACCCCCAATGCCTCCAGTCCGTCGGGGAATTCGTCTGGCGACCCGGTGGTGCCCATGTCAACGCTCATTACCCGCCCTACGCCGGTATCGCGCTCGCCCACTGCTGTCGAGTTCCAACACAACAGTGGCGTGTGGACATCAACGCCTGTGCGAGCTTCCCAACGTGCTGAGTTTACTGAGAAGTTGGACTACGCCTTCGCTTATGGGGAGGAGCTGGCCAAGCTCCTTCGCTCCCATGGGTTTAAGTCGAACGTGGGCCTCTCTTTGGATGGACCTGATTCCGAGACTGACTTCGCCGTACTGCTGGCGAACATGTCCCACGTCTTCGGTCCTATTTCCCGCGACGAGGTCTTCAAACTTCTGGATCTGGACTTCGAGTACGAAGCCTACCACTACACCATCAACGAGCTTATTTTTACTGTGCTGCCAGCTGTGCTTCGTGGTATGGCGCTCTCCCTCTACGAGGAGTCCGCCTACATTTTCCCGCACGACGGGCGCTGCGCTTTACAGCGCCTGCGCTACCAGGTGGAGGGCATTGGCGACCCCGACAAACATCGTTTCTGGGTCCGCCTTCGCTCGACCGTGATTGACGAGACCATCGAGCCCGCGCCCCAACTGGCTGTCGTGCGCACCCTCGCGGACAAGCAGGGAACATATCAAACTTTTATGTCGTACGGCCAACACTCAAAATCACAAATTTTCCATCGGCCAAATTTCGGCCATCCCGGCCAAAATCTAAAATTGCCCGCCGCAGGCGTAAAATTTTAATTTTATGTATGGCAATATCATAAAAATCGCAAAATTTCGGGGGAATTTTCAAAATTTTACATAATTCGTTTCGGCCAACAAGCAAAAGCACACTCGGCCAAACCTCGGCCACAGCCCTCATCGTACGGCCACAGACCGGCCATAGGGGGTTGATATGTTCCCTGCGGACAAGCATCGCCGGCTGCACGCTGACTACTCCGACCGCAGCCTTGTGTGGAGGACCTTTACACCGTCCTCCGGTCGTCCGCGGCCAAGTCACCCTACGTCACGCCTTTGTATCTGGTGGTGCTGCGCGAGCTTGGCACCAACCACAACTTCACCTTCGCCTCCCTCACTCTGCGGCTTGGTAAGATTTTCCGAGATGAGTCCCCCCTTGCCCGACTCTCCGCGCCTGCTCTGCCGGCGTCTGGTGGTGCTACCCGCACCGGTGGTGGTGGCGGGAAGGAGCCTGCCGGGTCCTTCAATGCCCTTGGCAGGCGCAAATTCATCCCGCCCGAGGGTACCTGGAAGAAGAACGAGAGCGGCGGGCGCTACCTCGTCTGGGACGGCACCGGCATGCCGTGCGTGACGTGCTTCCGCCTGTGGGCCGTCACGACCGGCCACATGGACACCGACGGCATCTGCCCCTACGTGTGCGTCCAGGCGTTCGCGGCACCAGGGCGTGCTCCCACTCTCGCTCCTTCTGCCCCCCCCAAGCCCCCTCCCATGTCCGCATGGCCGCCTTCGGACGCGCCGCAGGCCCACGCCCTCCGCGCGCTCGAGCCTGCACCGCAGGATGCTGCTCCTCCACCTGACGCGGCCGCCATGTCTGTCCGCTACCCGGTGGAGCCGCCTCCGCATCGCGGCATCGACCCTCCTCAGGGGGCACCCACGCCTTACGGCGGGGACGATCACGACGCACCTGCAACACTCTCCATCGTGCAGCACGAGGACGAAGACTTCGTTGACTGGCCGGCCTTTCGGACCACCCCTTGGATTCCGTCCGTGGGCGGGTCTGAATCACTCACCTTTAAGGAACCTCGACGTTAAGGAACCAGCCAGCCTTTGGGGGGGGGGTGGGTACCCAAGTTGATGAGAAAAGCTGGCTGGACTTTTTTTCTTATGGAATCACCCTGCGATAAGAAATATGGTGCTGGCTGACTATCTAAAGGGGCATTTCATAAAGTTCATATATATTAAGAAATCTAGGCTGGATTCTGGGAGGGTTGCATTCTTGCTACGAGCGTTTGACTTGACGGCACTAAGAATGATGGCCTTCAGTTCTAAATAGTCTGATTCAGATATGATATCATCGGCTAAGTCATGCTTTAATTCTTTCAACTGTGCACGGCTCTCAGGGTCCATTTTCTAGGTTTTGAAAATTTTAAGAAATGTGGCTGGCTACGTAAGGATGACACGTGGATGGCTATGGAATGTGCTGGCTGGCTTAAAAGATCGCGGTCACTATTCTTAACAGATTCCATAGGACAGGCGGGGGAGTACCCAAGTCGATGAGAAAAGTGGTGACACAGGTACGGTTTTCTTAAGGTGAGTGATTATTTGTAGCACCGGTTCCACGTCTCTTTCGTCGCCGGTGCCAACATGTGGGGACCTCTGTATCTGCAACTGCAGTAGACTTCAACAATGACTTACATAGAGATTTTAATGCCTAGCCTTTTAGCCTGTAGCTTGTTCCGGGCCAACGCCCGAGCGGGGATCCGCAACTAGTTGGACTGAGAAAGGTCCCATTGGGCCTGTAACAATCTGTATGCTTCAGGGTTAGGGTTTCTGGCTTGCATGCCTGATCTGGCACCTCACCTCTTCAGGGTGAGGTGGTGTCACGGAGACACAGACTTCCACCCCCCTGGGGGGAGGGAGCCCTGGTCTTTCTGTCACCCCTCGACCCAAGGTGCCAGGTCAGCTCCGTCATCAGTGGTGGGGAAAATAAAACCCCCTGTATTTTATTTTCATGCATCTTAGACTGTGAGACCACCCGAGCATCTCGTCCCAGCTTCACAGAATTTGTGGAGACTAAATAACAACGCATATATTCCACCGTTGTCGAATATACCCACTGTTATTTCACCGTCTCTGTTATAGCGTCTCCTTGCCCCCAAGAGCCAGCTCTCGTACCGCTTTGGCCCATTGACGTTGTCTTCCCTTGGAGTAGATCACGTCGGCCGTGGCGTTGGTGTCCTCATAGCGCGATAGCGGAGGGCCATCGCGACGCCTTGATGCCATCAGAGTCGTCGGCAGCAGTTGCAGCAGGTACTGGAACGAGGCGTCGATGGTGTCGGGGTGTCCCTGGCCGAAGGTGACAGTCTGGTGGAGGCGTCGATGTCGTTTTCGAGCAACAAGCTCCTTCTCGCGGCTCTCGTTGTAGGCGCACCGCATCTTTCAAAATGGCATAAGGAGTGCGGTGGTGCGTAAATGAGTGGCTGCGCGTATTGCTAGTAGTTCGAAGAATTGAAAGTGTCCGAAGCGTAATTTTGGAACTCCTTGATGAAGGAGGGAAGCGGAAAATATTCGGATCGTGAATAGCCATCCTAGCTAGGCGTCGAGCAAGGTACCCAGAGCAGCAAAGTCCGGCATTCTGCCGAGGTGGAACATAAATCTCGAATTAAGTGCGTCGCCACGAGCTCCATACCAATTAACGCTCGCACCCCTCATCTAGTGAGAACGCAATACGCGCTCTCGCCTCGCATCACCTACTCCGATCGGCGTTGCTTAGCCCACCATGGCCAAGAGCAATCTTAGAGACCAGTAATCGCTCAACGTTAAAAAGGAAACAACCATCGTTTTTCCAAACTCTGTCATATTTAATACATCGCCCTCGCATTTGATAACTCTATGTAAAAATACGCTGGCGTGAATTTCCTGTTTTCTTAAAGGTGAGTGATTACTGTATAAGTAGTAATGGGGATTTTCACGGTTTGAGATGAGTCGAGCCGGTATTCCATCGCGAGAAAATATATATGCGCGAAGGGACTCGAACCCATCATGACCTCCCGCTTAATATGCGATCGCTCTATCCGCTGAGCTACGCGAAGCCATTGATGACATCGGTGAGCATTCAGGGATACTCGCTCGTACAGCTATTTTTTACATGACACGATTCGCGCTTCGGCAGCTTTAACGCATCTGATGACTGCACACGAATCGTAACAAGCAGTGATAAATAATTACGTGGACGGAATGGGTCCACAGTCTAGGGGAATATTCACGGGGAACCCAATCTTGCCCCCCCACTGTAAGGGGGAGGCACAGTGGGTCACCTGCCTGTCACCCCTTGGCCCGAGATGTCACCAGTGTCCGTTGTCACAGTTATCCGTGTGCTATAAAACACTCAACTAAGTATTTTATACCATCTTAGTATCCGAGAACACCCGCCCCTGCGTATCTGTTCTTCTGCCTCAGCCTGATATATATATATATATATATCTTGTTTCCTGTCAGGTTATCGGCCACCACTTGTGGGTGTTCGTTTTCATCACTTTGGATCCTTGGAGCGCGTCTAGCCCTCCTCGTACATCCCTGCCGGCGTTAAGACCACTTCGCCCTCACGGCAACCACCAAATCCCGTCTTCGGCCACCGTTTGCGATCGCGGCCGCGACAAATTTTTCTCGTCGACCCATCCGAGAGTTGTGCTGCACCAGCGTCCTACCCCTTTTACGCATTTTTACGATTCCGACTTACGTGCTTCCAGCAATGGCGTCTAGCCGGCGAAGCCCTCGACCAGTGGGGGAGGGCCTCCGCTCCGCGCGTGCCGCGGCTGCATCGAGCCAGGCAAATCAGCCCCTCACCCAGGGGGAGCAAGATAGAACATGGGATACCCCCCCTAACAGCATGCCAACGGTGGGGGGCTACGCCCGGCAGCATGCGCCAACGCCAGGGGGCTCCCCATGGTGGCACGAACGTCTAGGGGGTTTTGTGTACCCCCTAAGAAATGCAAATTTTGTAGGCCAGAGCGCCCCGCGCCAGAGCGCCCCGCGTACACAATGAAAGCCGTGCAGGCTTTGCCCGTGCAGTGCCCTTGCAGGTGTGTGGTGGCTGCCCTTGAATAATTCCTAAAACGCGAGAACTCCGCAAGTTCACACGATATAGGAACCATACCGAGGACAGCTGCCCCCGCCCCCTGCAGTTGTGCACATGCCTATGATCCCACGTACGTAGACAATGAAAGCCGTGCATGCTTTGCCCATGCAGTGCCCTCGCAGGTGTGTGATGGTGGCGC
>LGRX02022721.1:0-19225 GCA_001247695.2 Cymbomonas tetramitiformis | reverse complement strand
CTCGCGAGGCCCTCCTCTTTCCCGGCTGTCACCCCACCACTTGGGAGCTAATCCGACACTTTCTGGCGCTCTGCTCGTTCGCCTCGCGCTGCTTGCTTAGAATAACTAACGCGCGAGAAACCCCCTTGGAGGTGGCAGGACTCTAAGGGTCTGATCATGAATATCACCGCCACCCTTCACCTGCACGCTACCTGGTATACCGAATCGCCTGCCCTCTTCTCTTCTGTTTTGGGAAGTTCCCCGCCTTCAGCGTCACTTCCTCGGGCAAGCCCGCTGTCTCGAGTGTGACATGAGCAGTTAGCAAGTGGGTCGAGCGCTTCTGGCCACGGCCGGAACTTTTTCATTGGATGCCGCAGTAGCCTTTTCGCACAGGTCACCCCCAGATAAGCGTCCCCATGTATAAGCTCGTGCCATAATTCGACGCACAAGGAAGGACTCGACTAGCAAAAGTAGAAATTATATCTGATATCGGAAATTATACTGCGGCATCACTCTGAAATTCAGAAATCAGGCAAACATGAGAGTTGAACCTCGTGAGCATTAAGTTCTCATCTGAAGGTAACTTGCTTGTACGAGGTGAATTTAGCAAAAATTGTATGTCACCGTACGAGCTATGCTATGAGCATGCCAGCTAAGATGTGCGCATGCGAGGTGTGATATATGCATACAACACGTTCTGAATGCATGTGGCATATATGTGTGCTGTTAACACACAAGCTACGACGGTCGTCAGATGGTCTCGTCCTCTCGACAGCGTATAAAACCTAAGCGCTGGCAGGGACTGGGAATGTCTCTGTCAGGGGGGACCGCCGCCGCCTCTCTGAAGCGTTGTGCTGCGGTTGGGCCGTAGGTGGCAGATCCACGCGTGCGCGGCGAAGGCCGGGGTGGACGCAATCACCCGCAATCTAGCGCTCGAGTGGGGGGAGTATGGCATCCGAGTCAACGGTGCGTCACCCTACCACAGGGATATGTCCTTTTGTGTATGCTGTTTTTTTTATAAGTATGTCGATGAGTTTCGAAATCCCTCATTCATGCCCTGTATCAAGAGGTCAGCGATCACAGCCCAAAACAGTCCTGAAGTGTCAGGGAAAATGGAGCTGATGATGCGTCATCTTACTACCTCGTGTGTCGTTCGCGAGGAATATTACAATTCTGGCTCACAGGCTTTTCACCTCCTGGTTCCACGTGGCACTCACAGGAATTGCGCCAGGAGCTATTGCGAAGACCGCTGGTATGACGAAGATCTCAACAAACGAAAAGACCTTTGACGTGCGTTCCTCAGGATCTTCGGGAGACCACCGCCCGCCAACCCGTCCCCCCCTGCAGCAGATGAAGACGTGCCCACGGCGGCTGTGACGGGTCTCAGCGCTGCCGATGAGGGCGCTCCGGTGCTACGCCAGCGACTGCGATGCTCAAAGGCTTTGCTTCGCCTGTGAGCCCGTTTCCCCCCTTTTGATCCGAAAGCAAAGCATCTTTTGAGCTTCGAGAGATGGGGGGCAGTGGGGCGGATGCACATGGGCACGAAGGGCGTCGAGGCTGTGGCCAGTCGTCTGCGACAGGTCATCGTGGGCTCTTCTCCGCTGGGAATGCCCAAAACAGGCGAGTGCTGAGAGTGAAGGTGGGGTGTGGTGCAGGATTTGATCGCGTCTGCGATTCCTCTGGCCAAGGCCGGGGAGAGGTGGGACATTGCCATGTCTGCCGTGTTCCTGGCAAGCAGCGGTGGCAGGTAGGTCATTTGCAGTCATGAAGCCGTCATCACTGTCTGGGCGTTCATATCCCTCACCGACACCTCATGCCATGGCATCATACTCGAGCACAATTGTACAAAGCTTCTGCACAGCTTCTGCGGGACTCGCGCCTCCTTCGCGCTGCGCATCACGTCAAGCATCACTCGAGGTGAGGGCAGCGGTGCTCTGCGAACACCGCACTGGCACGATCAAATGGGCCATCTCTGTGTGTGGGGCGACGCGTGGGCTGGGGACACCAATGCAGAGGCTTACATAGTGCGGAAGGCGCATGTCAAGGCGGAGTCTTTGTCGCCTCTTTTTTGCATTGGTCACCACACAAAACAAGCGGGCACTGAGTGGCGTCCCAACATGCAAGTCCTGCTTGCTCCGCCTGCCACACGCCTCCAGATGCCATGACCAGACATTTGATGATTTCCTGAGGTGGTTGCTGCTGCTCCAGGTACATCACCGGCGATACCATTGTTGTGGATGGTGGCCACATGCTCTGGAAGCCTGCGATCGTTCCCCGTTCCGTTGTGTCGAAGGTGCGGCCCTCCAGAGAGGAGAGTCCTCTGGGAGCCGCGACGTTGCGCCTCAAGCCGCCGTGTCGAAGTTTAGAGTTCCTCGTCTCTGAGCCCTTGAGAGTGGCAGAATATAATTTGTGTGTATGGGTTTGTCACGTGGCGTCCATCGGGAGGTTCCTGTAAGCAGATTATATGAGAGAGGTGTGTGAATAGGTGGGCAGCATCTTTGGGCTATGTGCTTGACAAACGACTAGCTGCGGAGTTCGTAGGTAAAGCTGTTGCCCACATTTGTTGGGTGCGATGGAATATCCAGACTTCAAAGTGAAACTGAAGGGGCGGGGTAATGTGAATGACTGCAGGCATCACGTGCGGTGGAAAATAAGAGCCGTAAGGTCACTGGCATTTCCAAATTGTGAGCAGTCCAAGTGAGGATAATCGGTATCGAGAAGATAATCGACCTGCAAGTTTTTCATCATTTGGTCGACGCCATTCCAGCTCATGTGGTTGAAAATGTACCCAACTAATGTGTGTTTGACAGGCATGCGCAGGGGGGGCTTGAACAAGTTCGATCTTAGTATTGACATTGGAAGGTATATGTAAGTGATATGTACAAATGATTTTGCGAAGCTTCGTTTGATTTCTCTTTTTTGAAATTAGATGATGAATCTATCAATCGTTTTGAAAAGTCGTTAAGTTTCACGGTCTGCATGAATGCTTACGGTGATATTCAAGGAAGTACAACGTGTACGTGCACGCATCGTACAAAGTAATTTGCATGTCAAGTGCAAAAGGCGGACTTGTATGGTGATGCATGCTAGCCAACCCAAGACACGCGTAGCACGTCAGACGGCTCTCGAATTCAATGATCCACTCGGCGAAATCATGGAGATCAGACTTCGGATCGTGTCGGTGAGATGCCGATTCAAATAATCATTTTGGGTGCCTTGATAAGTCGGTTTTTAGACAATTCAAGCCATAAACGGTTATTTTTTGTTAAATGCTAAAAGTGTATGCAACCTATTTTAGGGAAGATTTGAAGTGGATAGCTACCAACATATTTCTGGCATCTCGATTTTGCATAACTATTATGGCACCCAAGATGAAACCTTAAGGCGTTTCGTAACCCCTGCTCTTTATAAGGACGAACCCGGGCAAATTACTTACTTGCTTACTTACTTAAAAACATACCTTATTAAAAGCTCGAATCCCAACGGGCGACACCAACGAAACTGCGATCTGACGACGGCCAAACGATAATGATGGCATTGCCACTACATTCGTGCACATGTGCCGCGACGCCACCCCGACGTTATGGCATGGCAAACGCGGTGTTCAGAATACTTTCACAGAGACACAGAATTGCAATCGTCAGAATAATAAAACTCGGTTACCGAATCGTATCGTGCCAGTGCCGCCCGATCGCAAAATGACGTCAAATATTCGGTCGCAGCTCGCAGGCCTAGTGGAGATCTTTAGATCGATTAGCCTAGTATTTATATATAAGACGACGCATGCGGTCAGTACGGTACGGTATAGCAAAGTGTAAGACACATGTACGAAATGATATTGCTATCACGTGCAGTGGAAGTATACAAGTGATGATCTAACCTTCGTCTGTATTATTCAGATTACATTGTCAGATGTTAGAATCCCTAAAACATCATTCTTGTTATCCGCTTTCATCCACGTTTGTTATCTCTGCCAGCACCTTATTACGATTGTGTATATGATTGCCCGACACATATACAGCGCATGCAATATATGCCTATAACACTATGGGTGCAAAAAAAAAAAACAATTATAAGTTGAGTGGGCTATTACAGGGCGCCGTGCCCTTTCTACCTATTACCACTATTAAGTTGTCCAATTCAGTACTGCACAATTATGCAAAGCGCAGGGAACCCGGTCGGCAAGATTGTGTTGCGGCCCTCCCTGAAGCCGACGGCTAAGGCTAGACAGTTATCCGATCCGCCGTGGCACAATATATTGTTCGGATGCGGTGCGGATGAGCTTTAAACAGGTCAGGGCTTAGCCAGTATTCTACGATGAGGAATTGGCTTGCAGGTGGTCTCAAGGCAGTGTGGGATCCTAGTCTCCGACAGTCTCAACCCCGCCTTCAGGTACAGGAGGGAGGTGCCCCTCCTAGTTAAGGATCGAGTTCAGAGGATCTTCGGGCAAGCCGTATCCCGCGGCCCCACTATTTCACCGCATAAAACAACAAAGATTCCGCCGCTGAGAAAAAAACCTTTTCAGGAAAAAGCGGCTCGAGGTCTAGGTTGGCAACACGTGATTCATTCTTCTGTGTTGGAGCCCTCCGATTTTCACAAGCTTGCTTCGATCGAAGGCAATACGTGCTGTCTGATTTGAGTGTCTCCACTTAGATGAAAGGCTATCCATATTCTACTTTGAATAATTCTCGCCCCTCAGGGCTCAGGGAGCACGAACGCTGCTGTGCTCCTACCATGGGCGATGCCGCCGCTGGCTGTGATTCAGAGCGTTTGCCTGTGGCTCCCTTATTCGAAAATATGGATCTGCGAGCCTTGGGCTCGTTGCGATTACCCTTCTCCCCTGTGCTGTTCTTTGCACGCTTCTTTCCAGTGGATCGAGGCGCAATAGTTGTACAAGGCGAGGATGCCCGTCTGTGTGTCTGTGGAGTTTTTTATGCGTTGCCAAGAATATCCCGGGATTTCACTTGCGCACTGACGATGAGGGCCCTCGTTTCAGTCGCAACAGGAGGCGTGAGAGTATATGTTGCCACTGGGCCCTTATCCCCTGAAAATTCTCTTGCCTTCTGTGCTACTCGAAGATTTCTGCGTCGGACTGTTTGGACGCTGGGCCCACTACTACGGGTGGTCCCTGCCGCGCCTGTCGTGTCTGAGCGTCCAGTGAATGTACTTTCCTTATGCGCGATTAGGACTCTGTTAGCTGTGGCAACTACTGCGTGTGCCTTAGTCTCCACTAGCTTGATGGTCTCGAGCAGAATTTTTGTCAAAAGTTGCGACTCTGAAAGCGATTCCACAGCACTGCAGCTAACGTAGTCATCTGAGAGCGTGGTATAGGTTCCTTTTGAGATTCTCAACATATGCAAGGCAGACGTGGCGCTGCTAATAACCTGCCAAAGCTGTATCTCTAGACTCGCAAAAAGCGGTTCAGTCGGATGAGTTTTACGACCAGATTTTTTGACCATACTGAACTCTGCTCGTCGCAAGACGCGTATCAAAATACTCCCATAAAATACAGTAAGAATACCATACGTACAAAAAATAAGCCACACTGTATCATAAAATTAACGAAACAAAATTAACATAAAGGCGGCTGTAATTGTTTGGGAGAGGTGCGAACGCTAGCTGACCGTTGTTATAGGTGTCATATTTACACCAATCTCTACCATATACAACTCGCTTCATCCGAACTGTGTCAGTCACCACGAGCACTCCGTCTGCATCACGATGTTATTAATAGCGACCACAGCTCCCATCACCCAAGGGTAGTTATTATTGTAGCACTCCGTGGCATCCCACAAGATCATCCCGATATATAGAAACTCCTTGGCATAAAACCGAAAATGTAAGAACTGTCGTGTTCCCCATCTTTGCGTGTATTGGTAAATGTCATATAAGGTAAAATATTTGACGTGCGCAGCCCATTGCCAAATCGAACAACATGTGCATATGCACACACCCAGCTTGGGGCAACTTCGTCAATCAACACATCCAACGCCCCCTCACCTTTGGGGTAAAGTGAATTCAGCTGATCGATGGCATGGGGCTTTCCGCCAACTCCCGCAAACACATTATCATTTGCGTTCGATACCCGTTTTTCCAGTTCCTGGAATTCGGCATTGCTCCCGTCATCGGCTGGTACTAAGTGTATACAATAAAAAACAACCACATTTCGTCCAAAAGTTCGGAAGATGGAAGCGACGCCATCATGCTTTGTCGGTGTGCCGAAACGAAAGGCATGGTGTTCATACCCGTGCACTTCGCCATATGCAGTTACAAAGAACCAGTACTTTGGGTACTCTGCGGTCAAATGCTGTTGTAAAAGCTCAGCATAGTCACTGTTATCTGGCGATTGATTTTCACGCATGTGATCTTTGATTGCAGTCGTCAAGTCGCCCGAGTCGACGTATCGATCCCCACACAAGTTTCCATAATAGCCATCTTTGCACTCACATCTCACTGCACTTTCCAATGACTCGGCAGAACTGCATGCACTGTAATCCATAGAGCAACGACCGCCGTTCAAGCATGGATCAGATTCAGCGTTGTTGCATAAGTTTTTGCAGCAAAAATATCCCGATGGCTGGCTCGGAGCATCTATACATTGTTCCCGGCCTGGCTGACAATTGTCGTTCCACCCGCAACCTTTTTGCGAGTCAACGTAACACAACTCACTTATGTTGACGGCTTCGCCATTTAACGATGAATGATGCTGTCGAGATTGATAGTTCTCGCAATATGCGTAGTATCTCGGAGCAACCCATCGTAATATCGCGCTATAATCGATACCGTCAAAGCTGCCCATGTATGACTTTTGAAACAAGTTCAAAATCGGACTCAAGCCCATCCGTATAGGAAGAGGTGCAGTGAACTCCTGGTTGGACCAATCACGAAGACCCGCCCCATCCCCCGCAGGCTTTGAGCCGTATGACGATATATACTCTCGTTTAACGTCGACATCGGACCCTTTCAAAGTGCTGGAGTCCATGTCGGTGCATTCGGTCGAAGTTTCACCTCCCGACAGTCCCGCTGCAAACATATTGATTCGCTCGGAATTACATTTTTGAATTCCGTCTTTCGTTGCGCGATTGTACTCTTCACGAGAATATCGCCGAGTAACAGAAATTTTCGCTCCCATCACCGAAGTTGCCATGAAATGAGTTCCGAACGTCGTGATAAATTTAAAGGCTGCAGCATCCTTGGCAGCGTCATCTTTCGACGTAGTTTCGTGGAGATCTCGAAGTGCAGTCATGAAGCCTGTACTAAAAGGAGGCGGATCGTAGCTGTTGATAAAAGTGGTGTACGTTGAACAGATCGCGTTGTTGACAGCCACGATACCTTCCATTTTGGTGAAGAAACGCACGTTGCTATTGAATGCTTCGCTACCCGAGAACGCGCTCGACAAAAGAGGCGGAACCGTCGTTTTGATCCCAACGCCTTCGACCTCTGCGCTGACCTCTGTTTCAAGGCCGACACCAAACGTAGTACCTTGTGAAGATTGACTCGCCATCGCATCTTGGTACCCACTGATAGTGGTCACGATCTGCGTCGACTGGTCGATGTTACAATTCACGGCGTCCTTAGCTACGATGCCGCTGTGCAGTGTGTAGGCACCGCCTTTGGCAGGCACAATATAGTCGAATATTTGCCCCGTTCTAAATCCCGGATCATTTAATGCCTTGCTCGATCCGAGCGGACTACCTTTGACGATGTTATATCCAGAGAGCGCCGCATGAATATTGGGCCATCCAACCACTGAGTTTGGATTGCAAAATTCCGCTGTGCATGGGTATTGCGCATGTGCACAGGTGTTCCCGAATACCAATACGACGATGATGCGAAACATGCGGGCTACAGCACAATTATGATTCATCAAGCGCATATATGGTGATGGCGGCATACTACTATCCCTAGCGTAATTCAGCGGTCAATCTTATATCGCTCCTCGCGCACACGCATCTTGCGTGCGTTAAGGCTGCTCCCATAAGTCGGATACTCAACTCGAAGCACGTACATATAAGCACCCAAAAACTCCCCGGCAGGGGTTCGGCTTTGGGGCTTTGGGGCGACGGGCGATGGGGGGTGGGACACCTCTCACACTGGGGGGTAAGGATTCTCCGGATTAAATTTTGCCACCCACCGCCCTTGGCACATATCCAAAGGGGTATGCTCTATAGGTGCATGGTGGCTCATGGCTAGGGGTTGCACATAGGCTGTGGTGCGAAGTGGTTGGCCTTGTCATTTCTCACCCTTGATTTTTAATCGAACCCCCCTCCACCATGACATGATGCCTACATACCCAAACTCTGGGAAAATTGAGTACGTGCGAGTGCGCGTACGCGAAGGACGCCATTGACATATGCACGTTGGACGCAGGGTACCCTTACCAAAAATCCAACTATCCGTTTTTTGAAACTTGGGCCTAAGCGCAAAAGGCGAGTCGTGGAAGGTGAGACCCTAACATGGCCACAAAAATGGGTCCAAAGTCATTTTTTTTCAAAAAAATGTCGGAAATCGCATGCGCGGCCCACACGTGTGTGTGCGGCGCGGATAGACAGGCGTGCGTGTGAACAGTCCTTCACACTAATTTATGGATAATAATCATCGGTGTGTTCAAGATCATACTGAACAAGGTAAATTTGTCACAAAAAATGACCGCTTATTTACGCAACGCCGTGTGCAACGCTTTACCCCCCTTCGTGTCACTCGCGCATATGATTGTACGCTCAATTGTTTGCGTACTCTTGCCATGCTTGTGACCACGTGGAGTCAGGATGCACACCATATATGAAGATGATACACATATGCTTATATCACTGCACAAGCAATAAAATATTTGGGAGTGTAAATCAAGTTTGCATACGAAAATATGCAGAATTCAAGGGGTACGTTTGCACATGCTGAACTACAATTTAATAACCGGTGTTGTAGCCGTTTGCTTGGATGCATAGACGCATACGCGTATGCATACTGCCACACCAGTGATGTAGTAACTTGCCATCTATACTATCCCAGATCTCATCCATCCGCTGTCGAAATTCATCCAGATCAGCGTAGTCGTGCAGGTGCAGGTGGTATTCGAACCATGACCATACATTCTCGATGGGCGACAGGTCTTGGCCCTGCGCCGGCCAGTCGAGGAATCGAATGCCCATTTCCGTCAGGTCGTGGTGCGCGCTCTTGTGGCTGGAGCACCTGTCCATGGCCACACGCCAAGTGTCCTTATGCGTGCGCCGGAAGATGGCCTTAATTTCAGGCAGCAGCTTATCTCGGAATAGGTCAATGACCTCTTGGGCGCACACGCCAACGTGTGGAACTTGCTTTCCACCTCTTATCGTCTTCATATAAGGCGATCGCATGCTAGTGGTCCCCGTCACTGCATGTAACGTGGTGCGCCCCTCCCACCCAACGCCACCATATACGTGCACTTGTTGGTGCTCCTGGGTTACAGGTTGCGTAAGTGGATCATCTTTGAACATCCAAAATCTGAAGCGGGTGCCAGACACACCAGGCCTCATTACCGCGATCTTGCTGTCGATAAATATCACATGTTTCCATCCGTCATCTCGATGTTCCCTGCAGAACTCTAAGCGCGCTTCGGCATTGCTCGGGGCTATCACGTGGCGTAGCAATGCTCGTCGATATACAAGTGATGCATCCTCCCGTAGCCGTTTTGTGAGTGTGCTAACGGCGATTGGCTTCGTATTGCCATCCTTTTTCGAGCCAGGAACACGCTTGCTCATTCGAGTGGCACTTTGTCCCGCTACTATGCCTCGTTTGCCTTTACGTGCTACCACTTGTTTTGCAATTGCTTGCGATTCCTCGGGTTGTAATGCACGTGGTCGCCCGGGGCGCGGGGCATCGACAACATCCGAGGTCTCTTTGTAAAGTTTGATAGCATGCTGGACTACGTGCTTGGACAGCTTAGTCTCCCTTACGAGGTGTGTGACAAAATCCTCGTCGCCCGTCGTTTTGCGCCATTCGACTACCACTTGCCATCTTTTGCCTATCTTGCTTTTAATCGGCATCTCCTTAAGTGTCGCCATGGCGTATAATCGTTATATTTGCAAGTAAGTCGCAATTAAAATAAGATGTGTGTCGGATAGCAACATCTCAGCGGATTTCAAATGAGCGATTGCCACGAGTAGGCTTGCGCCATCCGGCGTTACACGAGCTGGCTCAAATGAGGATTCGATCAATCCATCGTGACACTTGACCCGATGCATCGGGGACCCGACACTATATGTCATATTTGTAGGCGTGGTCACTATAAGTGCCAGCCGATTCATCCAATGAAGCACATGTTGGTGCCATTTTGCGCCGCTTCTATACCGCTGTGATCAACTATAAATATCATGATTCGATCCTACTTCGATGTTGGGAATAAGCCGCCGCAAAGTCAAGGGGGTATAACTCCAATGTAACTCCACTGTGCAACGCTTTACCCCCCTTCGTGTCACTCGCGCATATGATTGTACGCTCAATTGTTTGTGTACTCTTGCCATGCATGTGACCACGTGGAGTCAGGATGCACACCATATATGAAGATGATACACATATGCTTATATCACTGCACAAGCAATAAAATATTTGGGAGTGTAAATCAAGTTTGCATACGAAAATATGCAGAATTCAAGGGGTACGTTTGCACATGCTGAACTACAATTTAATAACCGGTGTTGTAGCCGTTTGCTTGGATGCATAGACGCATACGCGTATGCATACTGCCACACCAGTGATGTAGTAACTTGCCATCTATACTATCCCAGATCTCATCCATCCGCTGTCGAAATTCATCCAGATCAGCGTAGTCGTGCAGGTGCAGGTGGTATTCGAACCATGACCATACATTCTCGATGGGCGACAGGTCTTGGCCCTGCGCCGGCCAGTCGAGGAATCGAATGCCCATTTCCGTCAGGTCGTGGTGCGCGCTCTTGTGGCTGGAGCACCTGTCCATGGCCACACGCCAAGTGTCCTTATGCGTGCGCCGGAAGATGGCCTTAATTTCAGGCAGCAGCTTATCTCGGAATAGGTCAATGACCTCTTGGGCGCACACGCCAACGTGTGGAACTTGCTTTCCACCTCTTATCGTCTTCATATAAGGCGATCGCATGCTAGTGGTCCCCGTCACTGCATGTAACGTGGTGCGCCCCTCCCACCCAACGCCACCATATACGTGCACTTGTTGGTGCTCCTGGGTTACAGGTTGCGTAAGTGGATCATCTTTGAACATCCAAAATCTGAAGCGGGTGCCAGACACACCAGGCCTCATTACCGCGATCTTGCTGTCGATAAATATCACATGTTTCCATCCGTCATCTCGATGTTCCCTGCAGAACTCTAAGCGCGCTTCGGCATTGCTCGGGGCTATCACGTGGCGTAGCAATGCTCGTCGATATACAAGTGATGCATCCTCCCGTAGCCGTTTTGTGAGTGTGCTAACGGCGATTGGCTTCGTATTGCCATCCTTTTTCGAGCCAGGAACACGCTTGCTCATTCGAGTGGCACTTTGTCCCGCTACTATGCCTCGTTTGCCTTTACGTGCTACCACTTGTTTTGCAATTGCTTGCGATTCCTCGGGTTGTAATGCACGTGGTCGCCCGGGGCGCGGGGCATCGACAACATCCGAGGTCTCTTTGTAAAGTTTGATAGCATGCTGGACTACGTGCTTGGACAGCTTAGTCTCCCTTACGAGGTGTGTGACAAAATCCTCGTCGCCCGTCGTTTTGCGCCATTCGACTACCACTTGCCATCTTTTGCCTATCTTGCTTTTAATCGGCATCTCCTTAAGTGTCGCCATGGCGTATAATCGTTATATTTGCAAGTAAGTCGCAATTAAAATAAGATGTGTGTCGGATAGCAACATCTCAGCGGATTTCAAATGAGCGATTGCCACGAGTAGGCTTGCGCCATCCGGCGTTACACGAGCTGGCTCAAATGAGGATTCGATCAATCCATCGTGACACTTGACCCGATGCATCGGGGACCCGACACTATATGTCATATTTGTAGGCGTGGTCACTATAAGTGCCAGCCGATTCATCCAATGAAGCACATGTTGGTGCCATTTTGCGCCGCTTCTATACCGCTGTGATCAACTATAAATATCATGATTCGATCCTACTTCGATGTTGGGAATAAGCCGCCGCAAAGTCAAGGGGGTATAACTCCAATGTAACTCCACTATCCCTAGCGTAATTCAGCGGTCAATCTTATATCGCTCCTCGCGCACACGCATCTTGCGTGCGTTAAGGCTGCTCCCATAAGTCGGATACTCAACTCGAAGCACGTACATATAAGCACCCAAAAACTCCCCGGCAGGGGACCGGCAGGGGTTCGGCTTTGGGGCTTTGGGGCGACGGGCGATGGGGGGTGGGACACCTCTCACACTGGGGGGTAAGGATTCTCCGGATTAAATTTTGCCACCCACCGCCCTTGGCACATATCCAAAGGGGTATGCTCTATAGGTGCATGGTGGCTCATGGCTAGGGGTTGCACATAGGCTGTGGTGCGAAGTGGTTGGCCTTGTCATTTCTCACCCTTGATTTTTAATCGAACCCCCCTCCACCATGACATGATGCCTACATACCCAAACTCTGGGAAAATTGAGTACGTGCGAGTGCGCGTACGCGAAGGACGCCATTGACATATGCACGTTGGACGCAGGGTACCCTTACCAAAAATCCAACTATCCGTTTTTTGAAACTTGGGCCTAAGCGCAAAAGGCGAGTCGTGGAAGGTGAGACCCTAACATGGCCACAAAAATGGGTCCAAAGTCATTTTTTTTCAAAAAAATGTCGGAAATCGCATGCGCGGCCCACACGTGTGTGTGCGGCGCGGATAGACAGGCGTGCGTGTGAACAGTCCTTCACACTAATTTATGGATAATAATCATCGGTGTGTTCAAGATCATACTGAACAAGGTAAATTTGTCACAAAAAATGACCGCTTATTTACGCAACGCCGTGTGCAACGCTTTACCCCCCTTCGTGTCACTCGCGCATATGATTGTACGCTCAATTGTTTGTGTACTCTTGCCATGCATGTGACCACGTGGAGTCAGGATGCACACCATATATGAAGATGATACACATATGCTTATATCACTGCACAAGCAATAAAATATTTGGGAGTGTAAATCAAGTTTGCATACGAAAATATGCAGAATTCAAGGGGTACGTTTGCACATGCTGAACTACAATTTAATAACCGGTGTTGTAGCCGTTTGCTTGGATGCATAGACGCATACGCGTATGCATACTGCCACACCAGTGATGTAGTAACTTGCCATCTATACTATCCCAGATCTCATCCATCCGCTGTCGAAATTCATCCAGATCAGCGTAGTCGTGCAGGTGCAGGTGGTATTCGAACCATGACCATACATTCTCGATGGGCGACAGGTCTTGGCCCTGCGCCGGCCAGTCGAGGAATCGAATGCCCATTTCCGTCAGGTCGTGGTGCGCGCTCTTGTGGCTGGAGCACCTGTCCATGGCCACACGCCAAGTGTCCTTATGCGTGCGCCGGAAGATGGCCTTAATTTCAGGCAGCAGCTTATCTCGGAATAGGTCAATGACCTCTTGGGCGCACACGCCAACGTGTGGAACTTGCTTTCCACCTCTTATCGTCTTCATATAAGGCGATCGCATGCTAGTGGTCCCCGTCACTGCATGTAACGTGGTGCGCCCCTCCCACCCAACGCCACCATATACGTGCACTTGTTGGTGCTCCTGGGTTACAGGTTGCGTAAGTGGATCATCTTTGAACATCCAAAATCTGAAGCGGGTGCCAGACACACCAGGCCTCATTACCGCGATCTTGCTGTCGATAAATATCACATGTTTCCATCCGTCATCTCGATGTTCCCTGCAGAACTCTAAGCGCGCTTCGGCATTGCTCGGGGCTATCACGTGGCGTAGCAATGCTCGTCGATATACAAGTGATGCATCCTCCCGTAGCCGTTTTGTGAGTGTGCTAACGGCGATTGGCTTCGTATTGCCATCCTTTTTCGAGCCAGGAACACGCTTGCTCATTCGAGTGGCACTTTGTCCCGCTACTATGCCTCGTTTGCCTTTACGTGCTACCACTTGTTTTGCAATTGCTTGCGATTCCTCGGGTTGTAATGCACGTGGTCGCCCGGGGCGCGGGGCATCGACAACATCCGAGGTCTCTTTGTAAAGTTTGATAGCATGCTGGACTACGTGCTTGGACAGCTTAGTCTCCCTTACGAGGTGTGTGACAAAATCCTCGTCGCCCGTCGTTTTGCGCCATTCGACTACCACTTGCCATCTTTTGCCTATCTTGCTTTTAATCGGCATCTCCTTAAGTGTCGCCATGGCGTATAATCGTTATATTTGCAAGTAAGTCGCAATTAAAATAAGATGTGTGTCGGATAGCAACATCTCAGCGGATTTCAAATGAGCGATTGCCACGAGTAGGCTTGCGCCATCCGGCGTTACACGAGCTGGCTCAAATGAGGATTCGATCAATCCATCGTGACACTTGACCCGATGCATCGGGGACCCGACACTATATGTCATATTTGTAGGCGTGGTCACTATAAGTGCCAGCCGATTCATCCAATGAAGCACATGTTGGTGCCATTTTGCGCCGCTTCTATACCGCTGTGATCAACTATAAATATCATGATTCGATCCTACTTCGATGTTGGGAATAAGCCGCCGCAAAGTCAAGGGGGTATAACTCCAATGTAACTCCACTGTGCAACGCTTTACCCCCCTTCGTGTCACTCGCGCATATGATTGTACGCTCAATTGTTTGTGTACTCTTGCCATGCATGTGACCACGTGGAGTCAGGATGCACACCATATATGAAGATGATACACATATGCTTATATCACTGCACAAGCAATAAAATATTTGGGAGTGTAAATCAAGTTTGCATACGAAAATATGCAGAATTCAAGGGGTACGTTTGCACATGCTGAACTACAATTTAATAACCGGTGTTGTAGCCGTTTGCTTGGATGCATAGACGCATACGCGTATGCATACTGCCACACCAGTGATGTAGTAACTTGCCATCTATACTATCCCAGATCTCATCCATCCGCTGTCGAAATTCATCCAGATCAGCGTAGTCGTGCAGGTGCAGGTGGTATTCGAACCATGACCATACATTCTCGATGGGCGACAGGTCTTGGCCCTGCGCCGGCCAGTCGAGGAATCGAATGCCCATTTCCGTCAGGTCGTGGTGCGCGCTCTTGTGGCTGGAGCACCTGTCCATGGCCACACGCCAAGTGTCCTTATGCGTGCGCCGGAAGATGGCCTTAATTTCAGGCAGCAGCTTATCTCGGAATAGGTCAATGACCTCTTGGGCGCACACGCCAACGTGTGGAACTTGCTTTCCACCTCTTATCGTCTTCATATAAGGCGATCGCATGCTAGTGGTCCCCGTCACTGCATGTAACGTGGTGCGCCCCTCCCACCCAACGCCACCATATACGTGCACTTGTTGGTGCTCCTGGGTTACAGGTTGCGTAAGTGGATCATCTTTGAACATCCAAAATCTGAAGCGGGTGCCAGACACACCAGGCCTCATTACCGCGATCTTGCTGTCGATAAATATCACATGTTTCCATCCGTCATCTCGATGTTCCCTGCAGAACTCTAAGCGCGCTTCGGCATTGCTCGGGGCTATCACGTGGCGTAGCAATGCTCGTCGATATACAAGTGATGCATCCTCCCGTAGCCGTTTTGTGAGTGTGCTAACGGCGATTGGCTTCGTATTGCCATCCTTTTTCGAGCCAGGAACACGCTTGCTCATTCGAGTGGCACTTTGTCCCGCTACTATGCCTCGTTTGCCTTTATGTGCTACCACTTGTTTTGCAATTGCTTGCGATTCCTCGGGTTGTAATGCACGTGGTCGCCCGGGGCGCGGGGCATCGACAACATCCGAGGTCTCTTTGTAAAGTTTGATAGCATGCTGGACTACGTGCTTGGACAGCTTAGTCTCCCTTACGAGGTGTGTGACAAAATCCTCGTCGCCCGTCGTTTTGCGCCATTCGACTACCACTTGCCATCTTTTGCCTATCTTGCTTTTAATCGGCATCTCCTTAAGTGTCGCCATGGCGTATAATCGTTATATTTGCAAGTAAGTCGCAATTAAAATAAGATGTGTGTCGGATAGCAACATCTCAGCGGATTTCAAATGAGCGATTGCCACGAGTAGGCTTGCGCCATCCGGCGTTACACGAGCTGGCTCAAATGAGGATTCGATCAATCCATCGTGACACTTGACCCGATGCATCGGGGACCCGACACTATATGTCATATTTGTAGGCGTGGTCACTATACGTGCCAGCCGATTCATCCAATGAAGCACATGTTGGTGCCATTTTGCGCCGCTTCTATACCGCTGTGATCAACTATAAATATCATGATTCGATCCTACTTCGATGTTGGGAATAAGCCGCCGCAAAGTCAAGGGGGTATAACTCCAATGTAACTCCACTATCCCTAGCGTAATTCAGCGGTCAATCTTATATCGCTCCTCGCGCACACGCATCTTGCGTGCGTTAAGGCTGCTCCCATAAGTCGGATACTCAACTCGAAGCACGTACATATAAGCACCCAAAAACTCCCCGGCAGGGGTTCGGCTTTGGGGCTTTGGGGCGACGGGCGATGGGGGGTGGGACACCTCTCACACTGGGGGGTAAGGATTCTCCGGATTAAATTTTGCCACCCACCGCCCTTGGCACATATCCAAAGGGGTATGCTCTATAGGTGCATGGTGGCTCATGGCTAGGGGTTGCACATAGGCTGTGGTGCGAAGTGGTTGGCCTTGTCATTTCTCACCCTTGATTTTTAATCGAACCCCCCTCCACCATGACATGATGCCTACATACCCAAACTCTGGGAAAATTGAGTACGTGCGAGTGCGCGTACGCGAAGGACGCCATTGACATATGCACGTTGGACGCAGGGTACCCTTACCAAAAATCCAACTATCCGTTTTTTGAAACTTGGGCCTAAGCGCAAAAGGCGAGTCGTGGAAGGTGAGACCCTAACATGGCCACAAAAATGGGTCCAAAGTCATTTTTTTTTCAAAAAAATGTCGGAAATCGCATGCGCGGCCCACACGTGTGTGTGCGGCGCGGATAGACAGGCGTGCGTGTGAACAGTCCTTCACACTAATTTATGGATAATAATCATCGGTGTGTTCAAGATCATACTGAACAAGGTAAATTTGTCACAAAAAATGACCGCTTATTTACGCAACGCCGTGTGCAACGCTTTACCCCCCTTCGTGTCACTCGCGCATATGATTGTACGCTCAATTGTTTGTGTACTCTTGCCATGCATGTGACCACGTGGAGTCAGGATGCACACCATATATGAAGATGATACACATATGCTTATATCACTGCACAAGCAATAAAATATTTGGGAGTGTAAATCAAGTTTGCATACGAAAATATGCAGAATTCAAGGGGTACGTTTGCACATGCTGAACTACAATTTAATAACCGGTGTTGTAGCCGTTTGCTTGGATGCATAGACGCATACGCGTATGCATACTGCCACACCAGTGATGTAGTAACTTGCCATCTATACTATCCCAGATCTCATCCATCCGCTGTCGAAATTCATCCAGATCAGCGTAGTCGTGCAGGTGCAGGTGGTATTCGAACCATGACCATACATTCTCGATGGGCGACAGGTCTTGGCCCTGCGCCGGCCAGTCGAGGAATCGAATGCCCATTTCCGTCAGGTCGTGGTGCGCGCTCTTGTGGCTGGAGCACCTGTCCATGGCCACACGCCAAGTGTCCTTATGCGTGCGCCGGAAGATGGCCTTAATTTCAGGCAGCAGCTTATCTCGGAATAGGTCAATGACCTCTTGGGCGCACACGCCAACGTGTGGAACTTGCTTTCCACCTCTTATCGTCTTCATATAAGGCGATCGCATGCTAGTGGTCCCCGTCACTGCATGTAACGTGGTGCGCCCCTCCCACCCAACGCCACCATATACGTGCACTTGTTGGTGCTCCTGGGTTACAGGTTGCGTAAGTGGATCATCTTTGAACATCCAAAATCTGAAGCGGGTGCCAGACACACCAGGCCTCATTACCGCGATCTTGCTGTCGATAAATATCACATGTTTCCATCCGTCATCTCGATGTTCCCTGCAGAACTCTAAGCGCGCTTCGGCATTGCTCGGGGCTATCACGTGGCGTAGCAATGCTCGTCGATATACAAGTGATGCATCCTCCCGTAGCCGTTTTGTGAGTGTGCTAACGGCGATTGGCTTCGTATTGCCATCCTTTTTCGAGCCAGGAACACGCTTGCTCATTCGAGTGGCACTTTGTCCCGCTACTATGCCTCGTTTGCCTTTACGTGCTACCACTTGTTTTGCAATTGCTTGCGATTCCTCGGGTTGTAATGCACGTGGTCGCCCGGGGCGCGGGGCATCGACAACATCCGAGGTCTCTTTGTAAAGTTTGATAGCATGCTGGACTACGTGCTTGGACAGCTTAGTCTCCCTTACGAGGTGTGTGACAAAATCCTCGTCGCCCGTCGTTTTGCGCCATTCGACTACCACTTGCCATCTTTTGCCTATCTTGCTTTTAATCGGCATCTCCTTAAGTGTCGCCATGGCGTATAATCGTTATATTTGCAAGTAAGTCGCAATTAAAATAAGATGTGTGTCGGATAGCAACATCTCAGCGGATTTCAAATGAGCGATTGCCACGAGTAGGCTTGCGCCATCCGGCGTTACACGAGCTGGCTCAAATGAGGATTCGATCAATCCATCGTGACACTTGACCCGATGCATCGGGGACCCGACACTATATGTCATATTTGTAGGCGTGGGCACTATAAGTGCCAGCCGATTCATCCAATGAAGCACATGTTGGTGCCATTTTGCGCCGCTTCTATACCGCTGTGATCAACTATAAATATCATGATTCGATCCTACTTCGATGTTGGGAATAAGCCGCCGCAAAGTCAAGGGGGTATAACTCCAATGTAACTCCACTGTGCAACGCTTTACCCCCCTTCGTGTCACTCGCGCATATGATTGTACGCTCAATTGTTTGCGTACTCTTGCCATGCATGTGACCACGTGGAGTCAGGATGCACACCATATATGAAGATGATACACATATGCTTATATCACTGCACAAGCAATAAAATATTTGGGAGTGTATATCAAGTTTGCATACGAAAATATGCAGAATTCAAGGGGTACGTTTGCACATGCTGAACTACAATTTAATAACCGGTGTTG
>LGRX02022716.1:0-10179 GCA_001247695.2 Cymbomonas tetramitiformis | reverse complement strand
TCTCTCAGAGCGCTTTCAATAGAGATAGAGGCTTCTCTCAGAGCCCCATCAGTAGAGATAGAGGCTTCTCTCAGAGCGCCATCAGTAGAGATAGAGGCTTCTCTCAGAGCGCCATCAGCAGAGATTAGGCTATAGGCTAATCTAATATAGGATACACTTATCTTATACACACAGATGCACTGCTGATAATATATCACACTGATATCATTCAATAAAAGGAAGTAAGAATAATAACAGCTTTCGTAACAGCTGCCTTTATTGTTCTTAGTTCGCGCCAGTTCTCTGTTGGTTACTCCGAGTATATCACTAGTCCCTACAGTTCACAGTGACAGTCACACAATCCATGACCACGGCAGTCAGACTCTGCTCTGCCGTGGAATACGTTTGTACTGTATCGGTGTAATGTACTGTATCAGTGTTATAAGTCAAAGTGACAGATGATAATGCAGAAT
Source organism: Cymbomonas tetramitiformis (assembly GCA_001247695.2). Classification (NCBI taxonomy): domain Eukaryota; kingdom Viridiplantae; phylum Chlorophyta; class Pyramimonadophyceae; order Pyramimonadales; family Pyramimonadaceae; genus Cymbomonas; species Cymbomonas tetramitiformis. Next base: position 9,727 of record LGRX02022716.1, on the reverse strand, counting down.
GTAGAATGACAGATGACTACAGATCAGGTTTTCCTACTCCTCCGTGCTTCGGAAAAAGCGAAGTACAATCTGACGAAGCACCAGAAACCTGTCAGTCGGCATGAACTTCGTGAAGAAGTCAGCCAGATTCTCTACTGATGGCACTTTCACTATCCGGATACGGCCCAGCTCAGCCAGCTTCGCTACATATCGGTCCCGTACTGCAATGTGCCGAGAGGCAGTGTTGTTGAGAGCGCTCCCCGCCTGGATGATAGAGGCATGATTGTCCCCGTGCAGCACCACTGGGAGCTTCACTGGAGAAAATTCTGAAAGCAGATTGACCACGTGCTCGATGTCCCAAGCCGTCTCCGAGAGCGCCACCAGCTCGGCGTCCGCGGTGCTCACAGCAACGGTCTTCTGCAGCTTGGATGAGTACATGACGGTGCTACCGTTGAGCCTCACCAGCGAGCCTGTCACGGACCGGCGCGTAACCTTGTCCGCTGCATGATCAGCGTCCGAATAGGCCGCGACAACGAGCTCAGCATTGTGAGAAGCTGGTGAGCTGCACTGCAAAGTCAGACAAACGTCAATAGTGCCCTTTAAATACCGGAGCACACGCAGAAGATGTTGCCAGTGCGTCGCACTGTGACAATGCATGAACCGCGCCAGATAGCACACTGCCGGCAGGATGTCCGGCCGCGTGCAACGGCCCAGCCACATAAGTTCCATAGCCAAATTGGCGTAAGGAAAGGCAGTTGCAACGTCCTGCGGGTCTGCCGGTGTCAGCGCAAGCTTCGGTTCCATAGGCGAAAGGGCAGGATTGCAGTCCGTCATGCCATACTTCTCGAGCATACGGTGAATGAGACCGTGCTGACTCATACGGCACTCCCTCACCAGGCCTGCGTCACGAAAGGTCATGCGCATACCAAGAATATCAGTCAGCGCACCCTCGTCCACGCTGGGATAGGCGCTGTTGAAGGACGCGAAGAAAGTGTTCTTCCACGCCTCACTGCTCGTCAACACAAGGAAGTTATCAACATGAATATAGATGAAAACAATCAGCTCGTCCGGTCGGAAAATGTAGAAAAGACACGGATCGACGTTCGAGACGGCGAGCAGAGCATCATACTGCAGCAGCCACCGTTTCAACGTGAAATACCACACTCTCGGAGCTTGCTTGAGCCCATACACACTCTTCGCCAGCCTGCCAAAGTGTGTCCCGCGCACCATACGTCCGTCTGGCCACCTGACATACAGAGGATTCGCAACATCCAGCTCGCCGTTCAGGAAGCACGTCACAACGTCCATAGTGAACGCCCACAGACCCAGGATAAGACTCAGCTGAAGCAGGATACGCAATGTGTTCAGCTGCGTACACGGGGAGTACACCTCCTCATAGTTCACACCATGCGACTGCTTGTTGCCAAAGACAACCCAGCGCGATTTCCGCTCAGTCAGCACATTCGCAGTGTCCACCTTCGGCTTGTAGATAGCTTTCATGCCCAGTGCTTTCACACCTGCCGGAAGATTCGGCACCGGCACGATCGCCCCCTTCACGTCGATGAGCGCGCACTCCTCCTTCTTATCCGACGCCTGCCATTCCTCCGCGTCCGGCGCATTCACGAGCTGCGTCCAATTCTTCGGACTCGTCACACCGTTAGGCAAACACTGCTGCTGAACCGCCGCCAAGGCTACGTGCTGCACCTGGAACCGAATAGAAGTCCCGGCGATGTCCACCGATTTTCCCATACGACCACAGTGTCGCAGCAGAAGCACCTGATAGGGCAGCCTGTGCTCCTTCCGAGCATTAGCACAAACGATTGCGCCCTCCCATTCTGCGCCTGACGTCAGCTGCACCTCCGCAAAAGCGAAAACAGGATAGAAACGGTTAACAGGCTGCTCGCTGAGACACGCCCTGAGTAACTCAAGGTTAGTAGCACTCTGCTCAAGGAAGTAACTCACCGGTGCCCAGAACGTCGTACACTTGTTTGCCGAGCGAGATTGAAGCTTCACCACACCAGTGAACTCGTCAGAGTCCGAGGGCGCATAGACAGCGATATCGAGGATCAGAGTCGGTGAACCCGTGAACCTCTCGAAGTACGGTGCATCCAACTGAACACAGTCGAACAACGACCGCAACGGCACGATCACCGAGGGATCCCAGCTCAGTACCAGTTTTCCGCGATCGTTGACACGCTCGTCGAATCGCACCATTCCAGACCGTACAACCTTCTGCCTGTCTGGACAGTACAACAGATACGAGGGCGATCGATCGTCGTGACCCACGTAGAGAAGAGGTGTTGCCCGATTAGCCAGCTTAGCGCGCAGACTTGCATCGATAAACGCGTAAGCACGACAACCAAAGATACGAAGAGTGCTCAAGTCCACCTTCTGATTCAGCACGTCCAGAGAGGACTTCATACCGAGCTCAGCTTTCACCACACGGTTCAGGAGGTACACAGCGTGACGAAAAGCCAGCGGCCACATACTGGCAGGAAGACCCGCAGTCATCAGCATAGCTCTGGCCTTGGCCTGAAGTAGTCGATTGTACGACTCCACTCGCGCGTTGTTCTCGTGTAAGTACGGCGCTATCGTACGCTGAATGATGTTGTGTTGCTTGCAATACTCGGCAGTCTGACCCGCGATAATCGTCCAGTCGTTGTCAGACTGCAAGACAAGCAAGTCCAGATCGTACACGATCTCCTCCACGTCCAAGTCCTCCCCCAGAATTGCTCTGCCCGTAGTCCGCACGATGTCCCGATACTCCTCCAGTGCCTGAAGGTACTCGAGCTTGCGTTTCCAGAAATAGATGTGACCGCGTCCAGAAAAATCGTCCACAAACACCGTGTACCCGCGGAGACCACCCTGCGATGTCGTGAAAGGGCCACCGTGGTCCGTGAACGTGAGCTGGTCGAGTCGTGTAGACGGTCGCCTCTTTTCCACCGTCTTCCTCACGGACTTGGGTACACGCCCCTTGTCCATTGTCTGCGAAGGTCTCGTCACCTTAGACGCCTGGCAAGACAAACACTGCTCAGAACACTGCGTCAGTTCACTTGCATGCAGTTCCTCAGAGTCCACACCAAGGTCCACACCCTGCATATCCATGACAAGAAGGTACCTGTCACAGAGGTGCCCCAGTCGAAGGTGGGCAAGCAGCTTCGCATCAATGCGTCCCACAGTGAACTGATCAAGGTAGAACACTGTAACTGGCCACGGTGTACCCTGTATCCAGACTCGGCCCGGCTCGGACTCTGTCAGCTCCTCCACGCGATAGCACTGGTCCTTCGATGCCGAAAAAATGACGCTGCCCTTCGAGTACGTCTGAAGCTCCTCCAGCTTCTTGGTCAGTCCCCACCAGACAGCGCTAGGTTTGTGCGGGAGCACCAGCAGGAACTTAGTGTGCTCAGGGTCCTTCGGAAAGTCCATGAAGATTTTCACCAGAAGTCTGCCAATAAAAGTATCCACGTAGGGCATGTTTCCATAGAAAGCTCGACCCGCCAGCGTGTGATCGAAGACCGAATTCTCCACTGAATAGAACTCCGGCAGCTGCGCATTGTGCTTATCAGCACACATATCCACAGCGAAAGGACCCTTCTCCACGTTCCAGCGCTGGAAGTCGGTGAACTTCCAGTTGACAACGTCACGGAACACCTTCTTCTGCACTGCAGGACACGCCGCCTCAACAGCAAAAGATTCCGGTAAGATAAAAATTTTCCCGTCCCGCACCAACTTGTAGCGAGATTCACCAGTCGTACTCACCAATTCACGATTGAGCAGCTGTCCATACAGGTCGTACTTGTCCTCGAGATATACCGCCGACAGAAGGTTAAAAGGTGAGTCCGGTACGTACTGCGCCTCCACGCTGAGCACGTCAACCTTTTCGGTAGCGTGATTCCATAAATGCACAAGCACTACACCAGCACCCTTCGACGCCGTCACTTCCCCAGCCATGACCTTGAAATTCACAGCCTCCTCTGCACGAACCGTTCCCCCTTCGAAGAAACGTAGGTCGTTGATTACGTGCCGCGTGGCCATAGAGTCGTAGTGAAGTACGCGTTGTCGTACAACTTCCACAGTGCTGGCGGCCACAGACGGCTGCTGTGCAAGTTCTCGCTGCAGATCAACAAGATCGCCCTCCGACTGAGTGACTCCGTTCACCCACGAGTCCTGCAGCACGTCCCCCGTATACACACAAAGTTTATCACTGCAGTGCTGCACCACCGGAAACGCACACGGTACCTCAGCGTGCTCCTCCGCCTCCCAGATTTCGTCGTCCGTCATTTTCTCGGCCGTCGACACCGCTGCTGCAACTCTCTCCTCCGTCTTCTGAGCCAGGTGACGCTTCTTTCGTTTCTCATACCGCTCTCTGCATATAGCCTCCTTCGCAGGATTCTTCTTGATGAACTCCTCCATTTTCTGAGGATGCACAAGCCAGCACGACTCCGACGAATGCCCACCGGAGCATACAGCACACACCAGGTGTTTGCTGTCATTCACCTTCTTCTCCTCTGCTTGCCGTCGCCGATCACCAAGCAAACTCTTAGCCACTGCCGCAGTGTCTTCAGCGTCTGCAGCCGCCACAAAGTCTCGGGACGGATTGCGTTCCTGTATCACGTTGATATAGAAAAATTCACAACGTTGCTGTAGTAAGTCAAACGTCGGTTTCACCTCCCGACCTAGATCAGCAACCACCGTTGCATACTCAGTAGGCAGAGCCGAAACGGCAAACGCCAACGTCATTACCTCGATTGTTCTCCTATCCAACTGTTCTCCACCATACTGACAAATAGACGATTGCAGGTCTGCAAAAGCACCAAGCTGCTTGACTGGGTCAGCCGTTGAGTTCACAGTGAGCCTCGTCAGCCGATTCACTGATGCCGCCAGCTGACCAAATAGCTGAGGTTCCACACGAGCACGCAATTTACGATACGCCTTCAAACCGTCATTATCACAACGACGTACCAGGTCAAAAGCATCGCCTACAGTGACCTGTATCAGCACAGCTGATAATACAGCACTTGCCGTCGTCGATGAACCCTGCACAGTAATTACACTTTCCGGTGGCTGAAAGTCGTCAGCAAAAGGATTGGTCCCTGGTGTCATACCGACCAGATCCTTCATGTTTGCAACGTCAGAAAGCGATTCCTCACACACAAGCTCCTTCAGGTCGGGATAGAACACCACTGCCGATTGTAGCTGTGTACTAAACTTCGTCCAGGCTTCATACCGATTCCGTTCACTGCCTGAATACTTGGCAATAGTTCCCAAGGATTTCAAAACACTGTGTACAACCTTCGAGGCGTTGTCAGACGTGATTCGTGTGTCTGACTTCTCCTCCTGCTTTTCTTCTGACACTGCTAGTCGACGGGATATCACTTCCATCATTTCCATTTGCTTAGCTAACAGCTCTGACAACTGATCCTCTCTACTCCGATTTGAACTCAGCTCTGGCTTCTTCTCCTGCTCATTTGTTTCCTCCATATCTGAAAACTGGAAACGTCGAGACCGAGTGTGTATATATATACCGGTATCCGGGTTCTGATTGCTCATATACTAAGTCACCACGCAGATTCAACACCGTCGTGGGCCCATAACCTAGGCTATAGGCTAATCTAATATAGGATACACTTATCTTATACACACAGATGCACTGCTGATAATATATCACACTGATATCATTCAATAAAAGGATGTAAGAATAATAACAGCTTTCGTAACAGCTGCCTTTATTGTTCTTAGTTCGCGCCAGTTCTCTGTTGGTTACTCCGAGTATATCACTAGTCCCTACAGTTCACAGTGACAGTCACACAATCCATGACCACGGCAGTCAGACTCTGCTCTGCCGTGGAATACGTTTGTACTGTATCGGTGTAATGTACTGTATCAGTGTTATAAGTCAAAGTGACAGATGATAATGCAGAATGTAGAGTGACAGATGACTACAGATCAGGTTTTCCTAGAGATAGAGGCTTCTCTCAGAGCCCAATCAGCAGAGATAGAGGCTTCTCTCAGAGCGCCATCATTAGAGATAGAGGCTTCTCTCAGAGCCCCATCAGTAGATAGAGGCTCTCAGAGCCATCAGTAGAGATAGAGGCTTCTCTCAGAGCGCCATCAGCAGAGATAGAGGCTTCTCTCAGAGCCCCATCAACAGAGATAGAGGCTTCTCTCAGAGCGCTCATCAGTAGAGATAGAGGCTTTCTCTCAGAGCGCCATCAGCAGAGATAGAGGCTTCTCTCAGAGCCCCATCAACAGATAGAGGCTTCTCTCAGAGCATCAGAGATAGAGGCTCTATCAGTAGAGATAGAGCGCCATCAGTAGAGATAGAGGCTTCTCTCAGAGCCCCATCAGTAGAGATAGAGGCTTCTCTCAGAGCGCCATCACGAGTCCGTGACGTCACGCTGTGTGCTGTGGGAATTCCCGTGACGTCACGCTGTATCCTGGGTTGGTGCGCATACCCTATGCGGCATTCACGGGCCAGGCTGAAAGAGCAGGCAGGCCTGGACCCAGTGCGGGACACCGGCAGCCCCTTCGGTGGGCGGGGCCACGGCGGCCACGTGGCGGTCGGTGGACCGCCTGCACACCAGGCTGCTGGGGGAACACTGCAAGAGGTACTGTGAGCTGGAGGACGAGCGGAGGCTCATCCTTCTGGATGTGTTCGCGGAAGCGGCGAAGGCGCTGCGGCGAGGTGACAGCCTCCGCCCCACCTCCCTCCCGCTGTGAGGTGGTGGCCTCCGCCCCACCTCCATTCCTGCTGGGGGGTATTTGTAGGACCTGTCAGGCAAGCGTCTCCGGGGCAGTGCATAGCTGGCTGGGCGGCAGAGCTGGGCGGCAGAGCTGAACGGCAGAGCTGAACAGCAGAGCTGGGCGGCAGAGCTGAACGGCAGAGCTGGGCGGCAGAGCTGGGCGACAGAGCTGGGCGGCAGCTGCTTCGCAAGTGCACGGGTTGGAAGATGTCTCAACTAGCAGGAGGCTGGCCGTTGGCAAAGGCAGCTTCCCAGTAGTTTCAAGGAACCTAGGGTGCGGCTTAGGTTGCTCGGGAGGAGCCTAGTTGGTAGAACCCGCCTTGGAAGCATCCGGCATTGGGTCGATAGAACTAACCCACCGGTTAGGGGGGGGACAACCACTTGTGCGGCACATGCTGAGTGACCCGTAACGTCGGGTCCACGCTGGTGGGAATGTAGGGCGCAACGCTCCAAACGTGGTTCCTATGCGGGCAGTCGCCCAGAGTGCGCTGCTGTTGAAGGGGAAGTCAATACAGGAGTGGCGGTACAGTTCAATGAGAAGCGCCAAGCTCTCCGGCATCCTCTATCCAGCGGCGTCAGGGAGGCACGCTTGCCGATCCAGCGAAGGAGATTCAAGATCGCAGTGGAGCGGAGGGCCAAGCGTGCGGATTGGCCCACCAGAACTTCCTCCCGGAACTGCGCGCGCACGGACACCTTGTACAGCTTGTGCTTCTCGCTGACGAACTTCTCGTTCTCCAGAATTCGCATCAGGTTCACCCGGTGGAGCACGAACACGTTGAGGAACGTGAGCGAGCGCGCCGCATAGAACCTGCGAGCGTTGCTCCAAAGCATATCCGTTCCGAAGACCATCTTCGCGGTGAGGATTATTCCTTGAGTGCACACAACGCCCTTGTTGATAATGTACATGGCCTCCGCCTCCTCCGCGAAGCTGATCACCAGCTCATTGGCCGGATACGTTAAATATGTCAGGGACATTGCAACCTGCCGCGGGCCTCCGACGCTCTCAGCCCCTGCGCGCTTCACGCGGGCCTCCGCCTTCCTCCCCTTGAGCAGAGAGTGTGGAGGAGGACACGCTGTCAAATCATGTTGCAGCATACCTCTATCACAAAGTCATCGCAGCAGTCACTGAAAAACTCCAATGCCCTTATCCAGGGCATGTGAGTGTGGACTGCCACCTGTACAGAGAGTCCCAGGAAACAGACAGACCCCTTCAAGATCGGGCTCAGTCACTACACCGACTGAGAGACAAAAAACACGGTTGTTTAAGATCGCGCGAGGCAAGCGTGGCTAGGGTGTTCCTTAGGGGGGGCTGACGGCTGCCTGCGATGCGGTGTACGCGCACGTGGACATAGCAGGATGCACTGGTCACTCCCTATAGGATACAACTACCAGCACGGGCAGGGGAAGAGGGCAAGCCTACAGAGGTCGCAGCAACTTAACACACCTCCCGCCGAAGCATGGGGCTCATGTACTGCAGTAGACCCTGATGGTTGCAAAAGTTGTTGTAGCGATTCTTGAAGCGGAAGTAGTCGCGGAGCCGCATCTGTCGCCGCACCGATGCGTCCACCACTCAGGTCAAGGCAGGGCAACCCACAAGAGAGGCAAACGGGCGTGACAGGAGAAGGGCGCTGCGGTGAGGAGAAGGGAGCCGCGTGTGCAGCGAGCGTGCGCCACGTGGCCCATAAAGTTTGCTAAGGCGCAGAGCAGTGCACAAAGCATGCGCACCTTGAGAGTTTCTGGGAACCGCTGTTCTGAGACAAAGTGATTTAATTGGTCCATTCTCTGATAGAAGTCCTGCCGATTCGCGTTCATGCTGGTCACAATGCCCGTGACAGAGCCTGTCAATCCCAGCAGAGACGAGACATTCAACCCCCTGCCCCTGCGAAGAAAGCATGTGTGACTTTGTAAAGACGAACCAGGAGCGCCTTCAATGAGAGCCGTCACCAGAAATAAACATACTGAACAAAGTCTGTCACCAGAGTGCCTTCAATGAGAGCCGTCACCAGAAATAACCATAGTGAACAAAGTCTGTCACCAGGAGTGCCTTCAATGAGAGCCGTCACCAGAAATAAACATACTGAACAAAGTCTGTCACCAGGAGTGCCTTCAATGAGAGCCGTCACCAGAAATAAACATACTGAACAAAGTCTGTCACCAGGAGTGTAGAATGTAGAATCATTTTCAGGAATCGTGCGCCAAAATGCGGCATATTCAGGGTATTTAGAGGCGGCATTATTAGGGCATGTAGAGTCATTTTCAGGAATCGTGCGCCAAAATGCGTTTGACGTGAAATGCGTTTTCTCCCAAAGTTATTTTGGCCAAATTGGACCACATTTGCTTCAGGGCGAACGAACGCTTTAGAACGGCATGTGTTTGGGATATATTACTTGGCCCTAATTAGCTTATTTATTAACATAAACATAGTGTTGGTGGCATTCAGCAAAATTCAGCAAATCGGACGGCATGATGTCCTTGTGACATTTGAGTGATGTTTGACCTGCAACCCTCAGAGCCCGTGCAAACTGGACCCGTGCATACTTGCAGGAATCACAGAATCAGGCTTCCAGCGTCAGAGAGCGAGCATGGATGAGAATGGGAGATTTATGTGTTGGGCGAACTGAAAATCGAAAACATCTAATTTCGTGACATTGAGATATTGTATATGGCACAAGAAGGATTAACAGCCATACGACGTAAATCTGCACATCTAACCCTAACACTAACTCCGCGTTACAATTCACTATTTTTTGCTGAAATGAACCCTACACCTATATGTAGCCACATAATCAAGGTCAAGTAACACACACCGACCATATGCCGTCCTAAAGGGTTTGTCGGGCCTCATTCGAATTTGGCCAAATAACTTTGGGAGAAAACGCATCTTAAATGCAGGGTCAAACGCATCTTAAATGCAGGGTCAAACGCATCTTAAATGCAGGGTCAAACGCATCTTAAATGCAGGGTCAAACGCATTTTGAATGCAGGGTCAAACGCATTTTGGCGCA